>BDUI01000942.1:105665-118757 GCA_002335545.1 Apodemus speciosus
TTTCACATTAATGCTCTGAGGTACCTAGCAATTTTATGCAGAGACAGACAAAATGCGGCAGCACTTCATTTTAGAAATAAAAATTCCACATTAATAAACCTTTGTCCTTTTAGTCTGTTATTTCTCTGCTGTTGTTTATGAGAAACCCTCATTTTTAAGTGATTACAGATATTTGCCATATTTTGTACCTTCTTGTTCATAATTACCATTTCTTAACCAGATAAATCTCACAAAGTAAACATTACAAACACTACTTACTGCCTTTGTGGCATTTCTGCTACTGAAGACTTTGTTCTGATCAAGTCTGAAAGATCAGACTGACTCTAAAGGTAGTGTGCTGAAGACGTTTGACCAATGCCAGTGTAAACTTGCAGCTATAGAAGGCTCAGGAACATGGAGTAGTGAACTGTTTTGCTCTCAGAGCCAAGGACACTGTTGGCCATGGCCTTTGTATGTTGTGTCCTTTATGTTTAGTAAGCATAAGAAGAAAACGACAGAAGCCTAAAAGTAACTCAATCTAGCAGGTGGTTTAAATCTGAAAATATTCTGAAAACATGTAAACTTTCTTTTTTCCTGTGTTTTACCTTGGGAATTTGCTAGAGCTCTAGAGTTGTGAGCAAGGGCCGCACCAAGCCAGAATCCGATGGGCTCACCTGAGTGTATATTTCTGAGGCTCAGCCGACCCTTCTGACTCAGTTATTCTTTCTCATCACAGTGGCAGCAGTGCTCACCTTTGTGGGTCCCATGACCCCCTCCAGGTCCTAGAAGGTGTTGTTGGGGCAGTCCGCACCAGTGTGGAGAATGGGTAAGACTTCTCATCTAGTCCACTTACATGAATGTCTTTCCTTGTGTTTTTGTTGCTTTACTATTGCTATGAAGAGACACCATGACCAAGTCAGCTCATAAAAGAAAGCATTTAATTGCTTACAGTCTTAGGGGCGACTCCATGACCATTATGATAGAGAGCATGGCACCCGGCAGGCAGGCAGGCAGGCCTGGTGCTAGAGCAGCTGAGAGTTGACATTTAATTTGCAGGTCAGAGGAAAAGAGTGCGCTAGACTAGGCTTGGTACTGGGTTTTGAAACCTCAGGCCCACCCCCAGGGACATACTTCGACCAACAAGGCCATWCCTCGTAATCTTTCCCAAAACAGTTTCACCAGCTGAGGACCAACAGTTCAATTATATGGGCCTGTGGAGGCCGTTTAAACCGCTTTATTCTACTCCCTTGCACCCATAGAGTTTTGGCCATATCACAGTGCCAAATGAACTTAGTTCAATTTAAAAAGTGCCCATTATCTTTCACAGTTTCCACAGTATGTAAAAGTCTAAAGTCCCTTCKGAGACTCAAGGCATGAGGTTTTGAAACCTCAAAGCCTATCCCAGTGGCACGCCTTTTCAACAGGGCCACACCTTCTAATGCCTCCCAAACAGATCCACCATTTAGGAACAAAGCATTCAAATATGAACCTATGAAGAGAGGTTCTCATTCAAACTACCACAGCCACGTAACAGGTACGCAGGTCATTGGAGTTTAGAGCAGTCTTTGTTCTAGCTGATGTCCATGTCAATCCTGTCTGGCCTCTCCTCAGCTAGCCAGTTTCCACTGAAAATAATAGTGAKGAGGGATTTGGGAAACTCCCCACTTAGTACTGAGTAAGAAAATGCCTTTTCCCCAATTATTAGTCAAGTATGCATATATYGTATAAAGTTTCGATAGAGACATAAGCACTAGTGTATTCTACTCTATTGACCCATTTGTAACACTTCCCACTTAGGGTGGTTATTCTGGCTGCATGTTCTGTCGCTGCCTTCAGGATGTAAATGTTTACCACTTGTCCAGAACCATAGAACAGGCTCTGCTTGACTGTAACTCCAGTCTTAGCATGCAGATGCTGTATGTCTTCATGAGAGACAATATATCTTATAGATAACTGTGTGGATCTTTTTGAGCTCCATTTTGCTCCTGGTTTGAGAAATTATTGCAAGCATGACCCTCTGTTTCCTCCGCCTCTTACTTTGTGTAGTTGCTAAAGGCCCTTTGCTTGTAGATCTTCAAATAAGAGAATAAGTGCAGTAGTGCCTAATTCCAATCCTTATTCTAAAGAGATATGTGGTTATTGCTGTGTGTCTTGTTCTGCTAAGTCACAGGATAAGATGCGACTTCTAAGCCCAGGGCTCTCAGTCTTGCAGAGAAGACAAGCCTGCACATTAGCCCTAGTGACTSCGTGGAGTGGGAAGCGCCATGTCGGAAGCACGAATGGGCAGGAGAGGGCAGGGCGAGAAATGCAGTGRGTTACAGGGCCGTGCCTCTGAGCTGGCGCTTAGGGGCAGAGGATGTTGGTTTTCTAACTGACACGCTGTGCCTGGACCCTGCAGGCGCATCATGTGGTGGAGCAGACAGAGATGCTGCCATGGTACACTGAGGTGCCTTCTAGGTGTTCCACACAGCAGCCACCATCCCTGTCCCAGTGCCCTGGGGATGTGTCAACCTCCAGCTTCTCTCAAGTGGGCTTGGCTTCGGATCCTGACCCTGTCAAGGCTCTCTTTGCTACTATAAAGGCCACTTCCAGTAACTCCCAGAGTCTTGTATACCTAGGGGCCATCTCACAGTCAGAAGACAATGTTTTTCCCTATGAATTTCTAGTCAGATACACCAAAGGATCTATGCTGGGTCTTTGGAATACAGGTTATTTATATTTCAAGGTTCAAAAAAGACTTTAGGGAGTGCAGAAGCAGAACAAGATATTCCTTTTCATTCCAGAGACAGAATAACAAAGGATTCTTGGGAAAAGCTTCAGTGGATTTTTCTCTTGAAAGAAAGCAAGAGAAGAACAAAGATTATATTGCAACTTCTATGTCCAGCAGGCATTACTCAGTTGGTGTAGCCATTATTTGCTTGGTTTTCCATTCCCCAGCCATCTGGCAGAGTCCCATGGGGAAGTCAGAGTTTATGTTCTCGATAGCTTCAGGCAGAGTTCTTGGAGGGGCATTGGGTACCCGGCCCTCTAAAGCTTTGCTCTCAGGTCACTCAGTTCTCTCTCTGACCCATATGCTGCCTGCCTAGGTGTTGTGCCAGGCCCTCTCTGCCCTTCCTCTTCCCCCGTCAGGCAAGCATCCATGAGTCYCAACAGCGTAAGGCTGATGTCCGTTCTCCTGAGTGTCTATAGTGATCAGCCTGTGGAGGCGCATCGCCAGCCATCACACACGTGCAGGGAGACCCACTGCACACACAGTTATACTTGTATRCTCCTTGATATGCATGTGTACTACCTCAGYATTTCTGCCAGGGAAACCTCAGAGAYGGTTAAGAATTGMAGTGTGTATGAAATAGCTACCAGGTGTTTGATTGTATGGCCGATGTTATTTTTCATGTGTTTTGCTTTGTTTTATTTTCTTGAGCCAAGGTTACAGGTCTTCCAGGAGGGTCTCAACCTCACTCCTCTCCCTAGGAAGATCTTAAACTTCTCTCTGCTCCTCATGCCTACACTTCTCATGCCCAGTGCTAGGAGTACAGGTCTGTTCTGCTGTGGGACTAAGACCGTGCGGCTTTTCTCAGTGTGTAGTCCACGCTGCACCAGCAGGAACCCTTGCTTCTGCTAGAGCCAGTATCGCTTGCTTTGTAATGGCAGTGTGCCTCTCCTGGGCAGTTTCTTCTGGGCTGATTTCAAGTCCAAGGAATGTATAGCACTCAAACACTATTAGTGGAGCCCTTCAGCACCCAACCAGACATGGCTCTCTGCACTGATCTGACAAGAGTTTTGATGGTTTGTGGATGTAGTCTTATCACAGAGGGAAACACTGGTGAGAGCAGCTTATATCTGAGACAGCATGAGTGTGAACCTGCCTGCTTACATCTGGGCAGAGCAGGAAGCAGAGATCAGGTAGAAAGCAGAATCCCATTATAAATGCCTACCCTGAGTCACATTCCTCCATTGAGGTTTCACCTCCAATTGTCCTCTAACCTCCCAAAAAGGTATTCTCGATTCAGGTATATTGGAAAGAAGATGGAGTTCATTAGTAGTTGTCAAACTATTACCTTCCTAAGAGTTTTTTAAAAATACACCTTAATTGTGATGTTTGCTGATTTACACTTCTTGTATTACTACAGTGACACTAGTGCAGTATGCTTTCATACATGTTCTAAATGTCTCTACTCCTTGTCAGTTATTATGGTAAAGATAAGGTGTTCCCTGCAAATGCCCCTTCAGCCTGGTGCAGGAAGTATAACATGTGNCCCCTCCCCCTCCCTTTCCCTCTCCCTCTCTCTCAAGTAGGACTCCTCTGTTGAGCTCTCTAAACTCAGGGTATCAGCAGAAGAAATAGTCATGGAGGTTTTGTTTTATTTAACTACCTTTTCTTCATTAATGAGCTGGCGGTGTAACTGCATAGAAAGCATTAGCAGCAGTGCCCTAGAAGATGCGGGTCTAAATCCCAGCACCTCAGACTATCTGAAGCTRTCTTGAGACTGCTGTGAAGAGTAAAGAACCTATTCGTAAAGTATGTTGTGGATGGTCCGGCCAGGGGAGATTCACACAGTGTTAGCATCAACAGGACTAGTTCCCTGCATAGACACTAACATGGGCATGCAGGGTGAATTACCAGCGTGAGACACGGTCAGTTCAGAGGAGAATCCTCAGAGCCCACAGAGAAGCGTGGCTTCCCATGCACGATGACGATGACAGCTAGATGCTTGTAAACCCAGAATGTCCAAGCAGACATTCCTCCATCTGAAGGAGAGGGGAAGTGTGCCAGTGGGTCACAGACCAGGCTTATCTGAATCACCAGGGAACCTTCTAAAAATACAGATTCCGGAGCCCAGTCAAACCCAGAAAACCAGCGTCTCTGGGGGTGGGGAAAGGAGAAAAGGAATCTTGTGTTTTTTTAAAAAACACACCAGCCTTGGTGATTCCCATGGTAAGTCAGCGAGATGACCTCTCTGTTCCCCTCGAGACTGAAATTCTGTGATTCTAATCGCTCCCTCTACATGAGTCAGAGCCCAGAATTATCGTGCAACATGAGGTAATTTGTGGTTTCCTGTCTTAAGATTACGGTAGAGGGAGAATCGAATAACCAGCGCTGCCTAAGTTATGAAGATTGACTGCAACAGAGGAAAGTGAAAAGAAAAAAAAAAGAGCCTGTGTAAACCGGTGGACTAAATCCTGACTAATAAAGGGAACCAGAAAGAGCCTTCTTGCATCACAGATATAGCCTGCGCTGGAAAGGGGCCTGGGGAGACAGGGAATGCTTACACGGTGGGGTCAGGCCAAGACAGTCACAGAGCCCATTCATTTTAACTGAGCAACTGCAGTCTGGAGTTTGAAGAAATAAAAAGAACAGGCCACCAAGGGCTTACTTAGAGCCATGCTTTAGATAGAATTATGGGCACCATGRCTGCCTGAGCTCCACATGGCCACGAGAATATAACTAAGGTAGAGTTCACGAACACACCTGATTTGGTCAAAGCAAGGACACCAGGGACACCTTCTCAGTGTGGCTCAGACTGAGACCAGATGAAGGCCCTCTGGTCCAGCACTGGGGCTGCTGCCCATGGCTTCTGGCTTCTAGAAAGCACTTACATCCTTAGTGAAGGTTGTCTGAGGAGGAACTCGGGACAGCACGATGCTAGACACCGCTGGTTGCTACACACAGAGCTTAGTCATGGTAACTGTGACCGCTACCCCTTAGAAATAACTTTATCTATATATAAAATATCCATAAACATGGAGTCAGCTTCTTGCACTGGGGCTTTCTTGATTAGACTGTGAACTGGTTTGGGGAAGGAACAGTTACCCTGAGGATTTCATGTTTTGGCAAAAACAGTTTAACAATGCCTGCTTCCTGCTACATAAGTGATTCTCTTGAAACCCCTGTGAATTGTATTATAGCTCAGAAACAGGGCTATGGAGCTAGATCGGGGTGACAGTGTTTGTCTAGCACGAACAGGAGCAAGACTGTACTTGATGCCTCTACCACCCGAAATCTACTGATTTACAGTCCTGGACTCTCAGCAACAGTGGAGAGGTTTGGGGAGACTAAGCCCCCAGGTAGGGCTCTCCCTAGGACCTTGAGTAGAAAAAGCCAAGCAGTTCGTGGACGGAAGCCAGAGTCAAGTGTCCTCCAGCCAAGGGCCTCTCGGTTCTACAACCATCACCGCCTCGGCATTATGAACCTGCTAGTGTGCACTGTGGTGACGAGCTTAGAGTTGGTAAAGCTAAGACCTGAGACGAATGCCAACCTCACAAGCAGTTCCTAAGGTCTCTATGCTCCATCCTGCTTTTCACTCTGAAGTGTAAGGACCTCCTCACCTCTTGAGAACCCCACTCAGAGAAGGAACTGACTGTGTGACTCATTCTCAGCCTCGGATATCCATGGGTTATCACTACAATCTGACGACCTTCTTTGATAAAGAATGCCCAAGAAAGCCCTTCTGGACTTCAGGCTGGTGTGAACGTTCTCCCAATTTCCATTTTGCTGTATTCATTTGACCTTAACGACCAAACCAAGAGGATTTCCTCCCAGAAGCTAACCACCACTGAAAAGAGCTACTCGCTGCTGCTGACTTCCAGATGCTGTCTAGCTGTAACGTGACTTGGGGGACAGTGAGCAGAGCAGGTTAACTTTGTTAATGATGATGTACGAACGCCATCATTGGAATGGCTTCTAAGTCATGGCTGCCTGTTTGAATCAGCAGCACAGGAACTTTGCTCTCTACGCGGAACTTAAGACAGCGCGTCTTCTAGATTTCTCACACTTTCTCTTTCTCGAGCTGCACTTACTATCACTGCATTTCTCATTCTGCTTGGTGTCTTCAGATGCTCTCCTCACGATGGCTTAGGCAGTCGGATGGGTCCTGTCACTCCCCTCTCCTAAGGTCTCCCTCCACCACGGCCCCTTCTGTTTTCCGGGCCACTATCGGTACTCCAGGTTAAACACACAAATGTAAAAGGCAGAAGCTTGGGACATTCATCATTTGTCTTTTGGTTTCACAGTGACATCACAGTGTAATATTTTCCATTCCAGACATTTTCCTGCAAATCAATTTCATTTTCCTTTACAGATGAATAAAATCCCATTGTGTGTGTGCACCACAGTTTCATTATCGATTTGTCAGTCGGTGGGCATCTGGGCTGAGTTGTTTCCTAGTTATCGTGAATAGAATTGGAATGAACACGAACGTGAAGTGTTGTACTAGGATAATATAGGCTCCTTTGAGTAGTGGCCAGGAGCAGCACAGCAGGGTCATAAGGGGGTGTAGATAGCAGGATACATGTGACAGTGACAGGAAAGGATGGGGGTGGGGGGAGAGCCGGGAGTGGGAAGGGTCCAGTGAGGGTAGGATTGTGGACAGGCAAGCGGAGGAGGAAGAATTAACCAAAACAAAGGGTGTGTGAAAAAGCAAAGTGGAGAACTACTACAATCTAATTATGAAATATAGATTTTATGAAAGGAGTGTGAACAGAGGTACTCTGCATGGGTAGATAATGTTACCACAAGAAGCCATGGGGTACTTGTTTGCTTGTTTGCAACTTTAAAAATTAAATATAATGACATTATTTCCCCCATTCTTTTTCTTCCAACCCCTCCCCCTCCCATATATGCTCCTGTTCCCTCTCAATTCGTGGCCTTTTCCTTCCCAATTATTATTGATGTGTGTGTGTGTGTGTGTGTGTGTGTGCACGTGCGCACACACACACACRCACACAGGCACACACACATACGTATATAAATACAACCTTATGAATCTGTTTAGTGTTAGTTGTATGTATACAGTTCCAGTGCTGATCAGTTGGTATTGGATACCAGATATGGGGGCTCATCCCTGGGACCTCTTCTCCCCTTCGCAATAGTCATAGGTTGCCTGTAGTTTTCTGTCTGGGGTAGGGCCCATGAGATTTCCCCTGTCCACATTAGCATGTCTATTGGTGATGTGGTTGTTAAGGTCTTGTGAAGCCGCCATATTGTTGAGGTATCATGGGTATGGCTTCCCTGTCCTTTCTAGAGACATAACCTCACTATTCCTATGCCTCTTAAAATCTTTCTGCCCCATCTCTGTGACATTCCCTGAGCCTTAGGTGTGGGTTTATGCTGTATATAATTAGAGCTGGGCACCCCACGATCAGGTGTTCTCTGCATTTTGACAAGTTGTGACCTTCTGGAATGGTCCTTGCTGCAAAGAGAAGCTTCTTTGGTGGTGGTGACAGATACATTTAACTGTGATCATAAAGACGAGTGTGTGGAAGTATTAGGATCACAGCAGTATCRGGGTTTTCTCTAAGATCCAAGACCTCACTATGACGGGTTAGTTGGCTAGAGTTTTGGTACTGGGCATGGTTTCTCTCCTGTTGAGTGGCTTTAAGTCCAATTAGGCAGCAGCTGGTCCCCATAGAGATACAAATACCACTACTGCACCTTTGCCGTGCCCTATCTTGCCGGGCTGGTCATTGGCTCTGCTCATAGGCATTGCAGCTGGGTGGGTAGGACTACTGCCTCCTTCCCTGCAGTGGTTTAGATGAGAATGGCCCCTTTAGGCTCCTACATGTGAATGCTTGGTCCCCGGTTGACCGAACTGTTTGGGAAGGATTAGGAGTCGCAGCCTTGTTGGAGGAATGAGTCACTTTGGGGAAAATGTGCTTTGAAGTTTCTAAAGCCCATGCCAGGCCCAGTCTCACACTCTCTTCCCGTGACCTATGGATCAAGTGTGAGCTCTCAGCTACTGCTCCAGTGTCACACCTGCCTGCTGCCACACTCCCCATTAGAATAGATGGTGCATGCCTTTTTAAAAGCTACCAGCCCCTCCCGGTTTCCCATTCGTTCCACCCGGCAGAGCTCTGGGCGTGGTCATGCTAGGAGCTCACTCCCAAGACCCTTGAATCCACAGATAAAAGATACACACACACACACACACACACACACACACACACACACCCAGCTTTCGTATTTTAACTTGTCTACGAGGCACAATTGCTGGGCACAGATATCTCCCACCTGGAAAAAGCATGCTCTTTCCAATTTATTACCTCTGTCTCTCCTCCTGCTCTAAACTTAGTGACTTGTTCCACCTAGCCCCTGCCAAACATCCTTGGCCACCCACCTGTAGCAGAGGCCGCAGGCCCTAGCTCTCCCCACCCCCCAGGCCTTACATGATTGTTGCATTCTAATTCCTCAGAAGCATGGCAGAAATGCCCCTCTCCTTCCTTGCATCTGCCTTCTTCTCCTGGGACCCAGAAGTCCCACCTGTACCCTCCACCCAGAAATTGCACCTGCCCCCCCCCCAGCCTCTTTTATTGACAAATCAAGAACCAGTCGGAGAACAGGGTTAGCATCAGAACCTCCCCTTACAGATAGACATGTATGAGCCTCCTGAAAGTGTAAATGAGCCCTCAGATTAGATGCATTTCTTTATAAGTTTTCTTGGTTGTGGGTTCATTCATGGAGCAGTGCCGAGGCACTCCTGTCATGCTGGCGTAGCACTATGAAAGGCTTTCCCAACGAGGAGTCTAGAAGCTGTAGGTTTTTGAACAAAAGACCAGCGCCAGGTGTGCGATATGGTACTATGACTTGTTGGCCAGGAAGACTCCAGAGGTCCTGAAATGATCCAGATATTGCCATTTCTTGTGGCTTCCCACAAGAGCTACATGGTAAGACTCTGTGGCCGAAGACAGCACACACTTCGAATGTAGGACAAAGGGACATCGAGCTAGGACTGAGGTGGAAACTTTCTTCCGACTGGTTAGCTTCCATAGTGTCAGAAAGTGCAGGGCGGGCCATGGGAGTAGAAAATCAAGAGCTTCATTTAATGGGTGGGAGCTACAGTACTAACGTACTGGACAAAATGTGCCTCCTGGAAAAACAGTGGCTTATATGTTATGAAGACGACCAACCACTTTCTGCACGGACTTGGGGCCCGTTTCACAGGAGGGGATTTATTCCCCAGATGGTAAACCTTGTCAAATGCCCAAGGCTGTGGATGATATAAGCCATAGTGAGGAACCTGAATGAGCATGATGTCGAACTCCTTGTACGTATTTGTATGGAATCCGACACGCACCTTTAGATGACTAGCAGGGCGCTCGGATTTGGTCAGAGAAGCCTCTGCCTTGAGTGAGTTATTGGTAATGCAGACTCATAACTGGTCCAAGTGCTAAGAATAAGTGACCACCAAACTCTCAGCTCTGGACAGGATATCCACATCAGTGTGCCCCTATTCCAACCCCTGGCTCTGGGAACATCATGGAAGAAAGGAAGAAAGAGGATGAGGAAGACTGCTGCGAATGGGTGGAGCACAGCCCTCTGCTCATGACACAGGCGTTGCTGTTAACTTCACAGACGCTGTGGCTGTCCATACACGGTGAGACCTGAGGTGGTCCCTTATAAATAGTAGGGGGCGCTCCGAGGCTCTTGGCGGTTCATTGTTGTTAGAGGAGGGGGGGCTATTTTTTCAGTGGTGTGGTATTTTTTTTCAGAGATATGTCGCTCATCTCCTTACTAAAGATTACTTTTAGTCTGGGATCACGTTGAGCAAAAGCTCAGCCACAGCTCTCTAGTAGAGGTGCCATTCCCAAGTCAGAGACCTGGTGGTGGATTGAATGAGCTGGGTACAGTGGTGTGCATATAAAAACCCAGCACTAAAGGAGCTGAACCGGGAAGATTGTAAGTTCAAAGTCACACTGGGCTAAAAACTGTGATTCATCATCACACACAGACAAAAATCTGGTCTATAACAAGTCCCTTTGGTGGTGTTGCATGGACTTGTGAAAATCCAGTCTTTGATAAAGGTACAGTTGAAAACAATCAGTCACGTCTCCCCAGCTTGCCTGAGATGCCTCTTGGAAAGCAACAAGGAATTCTTGGTTTTAGAACAAGAGTCAGTGCCAAGGGGCAAACTAATGTCTTGATGTTTGAATTTCCCTCGGACATCTGGTTAACTGGCTGGAACCTCAAGCCCTGGGATGACACACTGGGATCCTCTTCCACTGACCTCTGGAGCTGCTTCCTGAAGCCCCAGAAATGCCAGAGAAATGTGGACAGCAGAGGACAGAATGTTCTGGACTCTGAGCACAGCAGAAAGAAGCAGAAGAGAATGGAGTGACAGACCATAGCTGTCCCTCTGACTCCTCCTACTGGTCTCAGCCTGGAAAACAGAGAGGGATAGACATTGAGCTCTGCCCCATGCTGGACAGAAGAGGAAAAAGCCTGGACCAGAGGATCTGTGTTTCAGGTGATGTGGCAAAGGTGGAGAGTTTCCTCTGTCACAGAGCTCTACAGTGGAGCCTTGGTGACTCGAGAACTCTCAGTTTGGGGGAGCCACAGAGAAACACCCTACTGCAGACCTTGGTGCTCCCAAGCCACAGTAAGCCACAGTAACACTCCTACCCTCCACCAGGCTGAAGATGGGAGAAACTTTTAGAGGCCAGCCAAGTGGGAGCTCGTRGGTGACGAGGAGCTATTGAAGTAGACTGTTGGGACCGGGACCCCTGCTCACCGAGCTGCCCAACTCAAGGTGCACCTTAGCTTTGCTCTCTATGAAATAGACACAAGTTTGTTTCCTCGGGATTAGTGGAATGTGACACAATAAGCATTCCCCTCTCTGTCCTGTGGGCAAAGCCCTTCAGACTTGGCTGGTCGGTCAGGGAAGGGTGGGGCCTAAGGCTGGACACAACAGACTCCTGAGGTAGCGTGCGACTTTCACACAGCTCAGCTTCCTACAGGTATGAATCACGAAGTCACAAGTGTTTACAACTTTTACACCATTTTAAACTTGTAATGAATGAGCAAGGCAGAGCAAGCTTGTATCTCCATATGAGTCATAGGCTTAAAAAACATGTAAGTTGATTAAACAAATAAAATCACAAGTGAAAAAGAGGCATTTCACAAATCCACAGCTGTCGTTTATCACCGATCTTAACACTTTTCCTTCTGGTTTTGTAGACTTTCCTTGCTTTTTCTTTTATCTTGAATCTTTACATTTAAAAATGGAAAAAAAATTTTAGGCTTGAAAAAGTTATACTAAGAGTTATCACTGACTGTATTTTTATGCCATAGGCTGGCTTCCCCTTAAAGGGGAATTTTTGTTTTTGTTTTTGTTTTTTTTTTCTCTTCTTGCTTGGTTCTTTCTTCAAGAACCAAGTTCGTAATTTTCAAGTTGCGAAAATAGGAAGAAAGCATTTTCCCCCATTGCCACGTCTGAAAGAGAACATGTTAATTCCCTAAGGAAAAACCCTATCTTCCTTTTGTTTTGTAGCTGTTTCTGTTTCGTTTCAGATACGGTTGGATGTATCCCAGGCTAAGCCCAAAGTCCTATTCAGGGAAGACAGCCTTTAACTTGAGACCGTCCTGCCTCGGTTTCCAGTGCTGGGATCTTAGACTTGCAGTCACACTCAATGCTCATGCGGAGCTCCGGATTAAGCCTTGGGCTCAAAGTTACAAGCTACCAACTCTGCTCTCCCCAGCCGGAAAACCGGCCTTTCCCACAGTCAGGGTTTTTCCGTCTCCTTTTCTTGTTGAAAAATGAACTCCAGAGTTATGCTATAGTCAGTACACTTCAATGGTCCCCTCCTCACCACACATCCTCTGCACACGAGCGCCTGCTGGGTAAGTCCCAACATGGAACTTCATGTTGTCAAACGGATCAGATTGTGATTTTTAAGGAAAGAGTTCAAAGTTATCGTATAGAAGAAGAGGGCCGTGGTGGTTCATTTTGATTGTCCACTTGACAGAATCTAGAATCCCCAAGAGCATGCCTTTGAGGGAGTCTCTAGACTGAGGTATTTGAGATGAAGATGTTAGCAGGGAAACTTGGAGTTCCCTTTTGGACTTCTTATTTCTCTTTAATGAAAGAATTTAGAAGTGGATTCAGAAGGAAGCAGGAAGATAGAGTTTGAGAGAAAAACAACAGATCAGGTAAGCTGTAAAGCTTGAGAGCTGTCAGCAAGAAGGAGATGGCTGCCCTTTCAGGAAAGCAGGCAGGCKCTGAAGACCCGAAAGAGGCTCCACAAAGGGAGAGGATTCTGGGAGGAAAATAGACTCACTGGGGTAATCCCCCAGGCCAATCAGATTTCTGCTGGGGTGGTCTCCTGATGGGGTCTGGTAAC
>BDUI01000942.1:120007-135140 GCA_002335545.1 Apodemus speciosus
GCCCCAGTGCCCCCATGATGCCCCAGTGCCCCCATGATGCCCCAGTGCCCCCATGATGCCTCGCCGTCTCCCATGATGCCTCGCCGTCTCCCATGATGCCTCGGCGCCCCCCCATGATGCCCCGGCACCCCCATGACGCCTCAGTTGCTCGCTTCACATGAGGATGTGAATGCTGTAGACATTCTTCATCCCAACCTCCTTGTTTCAATGTGGGCCTCACTCACCCATCAGAGAAACGTTTGATTTGTTGTTCAGTTTTCACAAAGTTCTATGCTTTTATTTCAGGGTAGGTAGTGTGTGCTTAAGAGCATCAGCTCTGAAGTCTGCCTGCCTGTCCAGGTCYAGTTCTGAGACTCAACTAGCTTTGCAATCTTAGAAAAATCAGTTAATGTCTTGGTGCTTATGTGACTACAAAATCAGATAATACTAGCAGGGGTGAGGTGGGGGATGCCCCTGGAATAATAAAAGAACAATAAACGTTATCCTTTAAAAAATATTAGTCACTTCCTACCAGACTCCCTGATTTACAATGAGAGCCCGCCTCATGTACCTAAGGAAGCTTCATGTGAAGTCAACGTTTCGGCTTGGACTTTTTCTCAATTATTCATGGTACACTGTCTTATGCAGATCCGTTTTTACAACCAAAGGCCAAGTATATCCATTTTTATTTAATCTATAAAATASTTCCCAAGCCAATTGAAGTGGGGCAAGATACCTTGATATAAGGAGATGTCCAGGCTGAAGAGACTCACGGTGGATCAGTGCAGAGTGTTGGACTGGTGAGGATTCCGTTGCATCCCCCACCCCTCTGTCGCAAGATTTTCCCTGTCCAATTACATTAGTGCAGAGGAGGTCTGTGATCGGACAGGGAAAAGGGAAGCGGAGCTAAGAGTTGCAGATACAGGGAGCTTCTCAGGGTAGGAAAAGAAGGAAGATGGCTGCGGAAGTGAACCCACATGGGGTTTACCAACTACTAGTAGCTGTGATTTCACAAGGTTAGAAATATTGGGATAAAGCTTTTATCATTATCAGTTGGCTTTGAAATTATTATATTGGCATATTGTAAATTGTGATTTTGTTGATACATAAATCTGATTGGTTAATTAAGCTTTAAGAATCTTGATTTTACTGGCTATTGGGATATGCAATCGTGAGGTGGGCAGTTCCATTTAGCTCCCGGATGTGGAATCACAGACTACACGGGTTTACGGCTGAGGAAGAACTAGTAGCTCCCGGGACAAGCGAGCCAGATGCTGCGGGRGCTAGCTGGAGAGAGCTGATGGTGGCGGCAGGAGCATGGCAACATGGGTCTGGACCCGCAGAGGAATGGTGGGCTTGTTTTTAAAAATATTTCCTGCAACACCCCTCCCAGAAAGACACAACAGAGACCTAACCTCAGAATGTGACCTCGTCTGGAAATAGGAGAACCAGCACCCTGATTCATTGTGACTGGCATCTTTATATGGAGAGCTATGGAAAGTGGGAGGTGGCAAATACCAGGTGACAACCAACAGTGGGAGGGGACGTGTACAGATGCCAGCCAATGGGACGAAAGGCTGACCGCAACCCAAAAGCTAAGAAGAGGAAGAATTCCTCTTCAGACTTGAGGGTGGTCACGACCCTGTATACACCTTGATCTAGAAACTAGAAGTGATAGGTAATGAATTCCTATTGTTTTACTCTATCTAGTTCAGAGTGGATTACTATGGAAGCCATAAGAAAAAATACATGAGGGAAACAGACACTAACCAGGTTATATATGAGGATCTGGACAGCATCCGGCAGACGCCACCTCCAGGTATGAATCAGGTGCGTTAGGTGTCGAGGAATAACAGCAAAACAAACTGTCATGGCCAGCCGCATTGTCGTGGCCAGCTGCATTGTCGTGGCCAGCCGCATTGCCTGGCTTTCGAGTAGCAAGAGCTACCTGAAAGTTGCTAGATCTCTGGGCCACTTTAATTAGTGGATTCTGAATTCAGGCTTAACATCTCCATTTTGTGTAGGAGAAGACTGAGGCACGGTGTGGTTAAGTCAAGCTGCAAGGCCTGCACTTCCTGCTCTTAACCWGCGAGCCTTTCCGCATGAGCTAAGAGCAGCTTTGACAGCAGAGGCATTGGGTCGATCTGGGGAGGTAAAGACATCACACTCAGGAAGGACACTATTTGTACAGCACAGTTCTCCCCCAGCTGAGACTAAGCCAGAAAACAGTCTTAAGTAAAAGCAGTCCTGTATGTTGACTGCCCTGGGGTTTTCAAAGTTTCTCTCTATTGAAGAAGTGAAAGATAGCTCAGACTATTTATTATGATGGACTGACCTTCTTCTTTTTTTTTTTTAATTTATTACTGCTAGTTAAGTATACACCATGAAACTCTTGGTGTTCTTGCAGGCATCCTTATTGGCTTTAGTACTGCTGCAGGTTGGATTACACACACACACACACACACACACATACACACACACGCACGCACGCACAGAAATTTCGGCACTTTCATTTGTGCACAGAAAGGGGTGAACAGTTGTAACTGTGCAGGTAGCGAGATGGTGGCAGAGAACACTTCTTTTTTCTGCCTACTTATAAGAACCAAGTCTCTCTCTTATACGTACTGATGATAGGAGGAATTTCCCACAGAGCAGCTTCTAACTTCATACATTTTAAACACTTCTCTGCTGCTGTCTTCGGGGCAGAATATGTTCCACCAGACACAGAATTGTGGCGCAGCCTCTAGCCTCGTCTCTTTAGGTCCCAACAGATTCTATCATGTGACCACCCACATGTTAAAGGCTTGCTCCCCAGTGTTGTGCTATTGAGAGATGGGGAGCCTCTAAGACATGGAGCCTAGTGGATTCTGCCCTCAGTTTCTTCCCCTGGCCTGGAGACTCTGAAGTCATGAGCGTACCTTTACTCACCCCAGGGTGATTATCTTGGGCGTGTGTCGTGTTGAAGGAAGCAGACAAGCAGGAGCAGCAGCTGGCATACAGGGTGACGGGGGTGATGGGAGTGTTTCTGGGGTGCTCAAGAACATAACTTAACCCAGATATAAGAAAGGCAAGCAGCAGGGGGCATGGGCCACTCATCCGTAACTGAGGACCTTTCCAGATGAATGTCCACTGAGTCTCAGCTCAGCCCATCACCGGCTTCTCCAAAGACCGTCCTTACCTCTGTCCCTCACAGCCCACCACGACTTGTTACTTGCACAGCCACACAGTGCGGCTGTCTGTGTGATGTGTATGTCTGTGCWRTGTGTGGAAAAGAGCACGGATTGCCCTAATGCAGCGTCACTCCCTTGGAGAAAGCGAGCCCTAGACAAGTCCCCCTGTGGCCTCACCGGGCCAACTCAATGTCATTCTTCTTCTTCACAGCAGCCTCAGAGAACAGGACCATAGAAGRCCCTAGAAAAGACTGAGAAACTGTAGACACACTCGTCTCTCCTGGCACTTCAAAAGTGTGGGCTTGTCACACATGGTGACTCATTTATTTAACTAAATTTGTATTTTAAAAGATGTTTTTGTGGGAAAAAAAAAAGCCGGGCAGTGATGGCACACACCTGTAATCCCTGCCCCTGGGAGGCAGAGGCAGGTGGATTTCGGAGTTCGAGACCAGCCTGGTCTACAGTGAAGTTCCAGGACAGCCAGGGCTACACAGAGAAACCCTGTCTAAAACAAAACAAAACAAAACAAAACAAGAAAAAAAGGTGCTTTTGTGATGTGTTGATGGTATTACAATAATGTCTGAAAACATCTAAAATAATTAAATATATCCTCATTAAGTCATCACCTTATACACCTTATAATCCTGTTTATTCTGAAAAATAACTTTAGATTCATCTTATAAATGTCTTGACANGATTTTATTAACCTATTATATACTCAAGGAATAAGAGTCCAATTTAATTATTTGGAAAGTGTTATGAAGATCTTTCTGTATCTCATCAGTAACTAGAGTTGCTGCCAGGTTGTTTTGTAACATGCTCCAGAGTAGTGCTGTGACATTACACAGAAATTGACAAGGCAAGGAGCAGAAAGCCCAAGGTAGTGAGGAAGACTAGACTTGACTGCCTACTGTGTGGTCTTGGGTGACTGCTTCCTTGTCTCCACTTTAGAATGATGACATCATACATGACAAGGGTTACTGTGATAGTGACCGCTCCTAGAAAACCTGGCATAAGTTATCATCAGATTCTCACTGTTCACCAGARTGAGATGGATTACTGTTCCTCTGGCTTCGATTTRGGCTTCCTGACTCCAGCTATCTRAYATCTGGTCTCATGCTTCTYACCTTGACACTTAGGTGGGAGGAACAAAAATACCAGCTTCTGAGAACCTGRTTTGGATTTGTTGACAAAAATGGCCTTCAAATGACTGTCTTCCTGATGTTTTTTTAAAAATATTTTTCATTTATTTATTGACACTCTCATACATTCCTAGGATGTATCTTGGTTGTATCTACCTCTAACTTCCCTTTCCCCCAACCCCAGCAAGCTCTCCTCCYATCTTTATGCCCTCTTGATAGTRTGAGTCCCTYCCCATTCCCATCTCAGTCTAGTTAGAGCTCTCTTGTCGGTGCACTGAGCTATCTTGCTATTGCCCTGATCTTTTGTTGGTCTTGTGCAGGAAWCCACACCTACCATGGGTTCAGCTGTGTAACAACCMCAGCATGTCTATAAGACAGCTTCCAGCATTCCTCCTCATCCTCTGGCTCTTCCATTCTTTGTCCCCTTTCCTGATGTTCCATGACCTTTGTAGGGATTGAGATCACATCTTCTCTTATCTTTAAAGTGGCATTGAAGACCCACTGCTTCAAAATCTACCATCCTTCCTACTCCATGCCCTCCAAAAGCTTTAATGATGATGGTTTCCATTATTTGAAGTATTTAGGCATGTGCTAGATGTGTTACACACATTGCATTTACTACTTTGTTCTACTTAAGTCTAAACAACCCTGTGAGGAAGGCATTGCTATCCATGTCTGTTGGTAATTAAGGAAACCAAGGCTCAGAATTCTGTGAAGAATATTAGGCCTCAGACCTGAGTAAGGACCTGAACCTTCAGAGCCTGCACTTTCAGAGGGCTTGGCCAAACTCTCTGCAGCCTAGGTTCATTGTCTTGGTTCCAGAAGTGAGAAAACTGTAGCTTGTCCTCTGCTCACTTCACATTGSRCCTTTAATTTCTCCCTAAACTCCCATGCCCTATGAAATCTTTGCCTTTTCCCTGTTCCCTTGGCTGGAGTTATATTTTCCTGCATTTGCACTTATACACACTCTGCATATCCCTGATCCTATTTAGATGCCACACCTCTTCCTCCAAACAGTTGCTCAATTTTATCACATTAATAACACAGACAAAGGCCAATTCATAGATCTTTTCCATTGTATTAGTTCTTTGMGGGCACATACYATGTAAAAATTTAATGTCTATGCCATCAAGCACGAACTCTAGTGCTTTGACAGCAGTAATACTTCTGAAGATGGTTTTGATGGGGGTAGTAGCTATTAAGTCCTTCCTCTGTGCCACATACTTTGCAAGGTGCTTTGCATATGTTGTCTTGGTTACAGAGATTCCAGAAGGCGCTTTCTCAAGGCTTTTACCTATAGTGGGAGTGATGCCATTCATGTCTTAGGTTTAGAGTTTTAGAAAATGATGGGGCTGAGAACCAATGAGGTCTGAAAATGATCTTGCTGGTGCTACTGTAAAGACAGAAAGTATTCAGGGAATTGCTGTGCATTCTATCTTTTTTCCATAAACATTTTTCTACCACATACACATAGTTGTAAGTATGTCTTCTCTTGTATGTACAAGTGTGCATATGTGTGTGGGGGTATACATACACATAGATATAAATATGTCTTCACTTGTATGTACAGGTGTACATGCATGTTTTGTGGAGGCCAGAAGTTTTTTCAGGTGTTCCTTTCAATCACTCTGCTCCTTAATATTTTGAAGTTTTATTTATTAGTTGTGTGTGTGTGTGTGTGTGTGTGTGTGTGTGTGTGTGTGTGCCTGCTTGTCTGTATGTTTATTTGTATGGTGCTTATGCACTGCCTTCAGAGGCCTCAGAGGGCATCAGCCTAACCCCCACCCACTCCCATCCCTTGCCCCCAGGAACTGGAGTTACATTTGGTNAAAAATAACTTTAGATTCATCTTATAAATGTCTTGACAGGAAATAAAGAACATTTAAGCTGTTTCCCGTGTGCAGAAATAGTGACCGTTTGATGTGACCTTTTGCCATTATACATAGAATTGATAGGCTTTCATTTATTTCTATGTCCTAAAGAAAAGTTGAATTTAATGGTAATTTGTTGATACTGAAATTACAAACTATGTGTAGAGGATCAACAGGTCTCATCTGACTGTGTTGACTCCCCAGCAAGGAGCCCAGAGAACAGGGCCGCATTGCGACTCACGGGCCAGGGACTGTTTCCTGAGATATGAAAGATCAGTGAACATGTTTTTGCAGACTTAAAATAGAAAGACRGGTTTTATTTTATTTTTTTCCCATGTAAGAGAGAGTGGAACATTTTAAAATTGGAAACTTAAAAAGAATTCCAAGATAAAAGAAAGTGAGACCTGAAATTTCTAAGTAGCTCTGCCTGGCTCTTACTCAGTCCTCAAGTCATTTCTCATAATGACTTTGGTAAGTCGCGTTCCCGCTTATTTAATTAAAACRCTTATTTAGAGTATTCATGAACAGCAGAGCTGATCTGGAAGATGTCAGTGGGAAGTAGCCGTGCACACTGTGCTCCGATGGGCAGGGTTCATGTGCTGCCTGTGCCAATTCCATCAGATGAGGTGGCTTCCCTCACACGAGCCCCTTCTGAAGTGCTTGTAAACGTGCCGTTCAGAAAGGCTCTTATCCAGAACAGGCRAGATGATACTTGTTCTGGTACTTTTGAACTCTTCCTGGGGCTCCTAAGCGCGAATGTCTGCTGGCATCATGGCTGCCCTGAGTGAGGCATCTGGGAAAGCGCCGACTCTTATCCATCTCTCCCAAGCCCAGTGTGGCGATCGGCTGCATGCCTCCACCTCATTCTCTCAAGTTCAGGGAAGTCTTGGACTTTACTTAATATGCTACAGACACAGTATTTTGTTAATTTTATCATCAACACACTTGTATTGTTTTTTACAATCACACTGTCTATATCCACAACCTGAATGTGAGCTGAAAAGACAGCTGTCCACCTTATTCATCCTGTCCCAGGGTCCAGCTCCTGTGATTCAGCACCCAGTAGGTGCTTAGTTGTGAGTCAGGGAGTAGCTGGACAGCAATGTCACGAGGGATAGTTCTCTGCTCAGTTTCCTTGGTAAAAATGTTTTTCCCGTGTGGTTTTGGAACCTGCTTCAATTGTGACCTGGGACTCTCATGACTCATTCAGCCAAAAACACGAGGAGTTTTAGTTACTGTAAAAGGCAATGCCTTCAAAAGAGAAGGTGTCTGCCTACAGTAATAAACAGAAACCACCTACCAGATAATGTCCTGTTGACCCATAAACTGCAAAAAAACAGGAATTTTCCATTCCCAGCTAGAGATTACCATTCAACAAGTGGCAACCATCGCCTTGGAAGATGCTTAAACCANTTTAGCTGCCTGATGTTGGTGCTGGAAACGAAGCTCAGGTCCTCTGTAAGACCTAGGTAGAGCTCTTAACCAGTGAATCTCCTCTCTAGCCCCTCCAGCTTAGTCTGTGAGGCAGACTCATTCACTGACCCTGGAGCTGGCCAGCTTGACTAGACGGACTGGCCAGCAGAGCCCCGGAATCCTGTCTGTTCCTGCCTGCCACCATGCCTGRCTTTCCCGTGCTGTTTCTGGGATTGAAACCAGCCCCTCATGCTTGTAAGCAAGCACTTTCCTTACTGAGCCTCTCTTCATTCCCACTTTTCTCATTTCTAATGAGCACTGAGAAGGAAGAGTAACTACTGGGAAAACTAGCAAATGACTCATAAATTAGAAACATTAAAGCTAGTTCTTCACATTTTATAACTTTATTTTTCTGTAAGTACTAATAATGAATTCTGTCTTCAATGTAAGTTGCCATAAAACAGCCTTTGTCAGGTATTATTTCTTTGAGGGCACATACCATGTAAAATTTTAATATCTATGCCATCAAGCATGAACTCATAGATACAGAGAGACATGCTCAGTGGCAATATGGGACTTCACTTTAGGAAAGTTTATTTTGTTTTTTTTAAGAATGTTTTGGCCTTGTTAGAGCAGGATTTGGCATAATGTCTGACTTGGTCTGAGACTCAGTTTAAGTGATTTGTGCCAGGAGCTTTGTAAGGATGTGGCTGCACAAGCACCTGCGTAATGCAAGGTCCTCAGGGAGGGAATTCGCCGTGGGTTGAAGTTTAGCAGTTGCTACTGACATTGGTGAATCAGCGAGTTTCCTGAGGTGGCCCTGCTGGGATTGCGGGAATGCAGATCCTTAGATTAGGCAGAGAGATGTGCAGAATAACCTCTTCATGGTATCCTTGTAGACTCTACAGTTCAATAGTAGCTGGCCACTCACATTTTATCTTTAGATGGTACTGAGTGGTTTTGTAGCCACATGCAGCAGTTGTGATGACAGTGCGGACAGGGTGATGGAGCAGGGTGGGCACTGAGGTCAAAGTGCTGTACCTGACGTGGGAGCTATACCACCTCCCCGAAGCCAGTTCTGTTCTAGCAAACGTCATTTATGGCGTCTTGTTTGCATAGTTGATGCTAACTAGTGATGGAGTATATAAAATTACTAGACTGGTAAATGACACTGCTAGTATGGGCAGTAGAGACAAGCTTTACAACTTGTTAAATTTCTATAAGAAATAAACTAGCTGGGAGCATGGTAGTTAATGGATCCCTTTGTCAGCTTTATGTTACTCTATGTAAACTGCTTCAGGATTACATTTATTTGACATCGTTTTAACACTATCAATACAGTTTGTTGTAAGTCACTTAAAAACTTCATCTTTTCCTTTTAAGAGAAACAAAGTTGTCTGCCGCGTCTTCAGGTCAATGGTGGTATTTGATTACCAGAAGGGACACAAAAAGCCTCAAGAGCTTGTCTTTCCACCTTGTCCACTCTGCAGGGAGGAGCTGGTGTCTGCCGAGGACCTGCTGCAGTGGCTGCGGCCTTTCTGTGCTGAAGACACATGTCCCGTGAGGCCTCGAATCCAGGTGCTCCAGCTCCTGGGGCAGTCCTTCCACTTGAGTGAGGAGGACAGCAAGCTCCTGGTGTTCTTCMGAACGGAAGCCATCCTCAGAGCAGCATGGCCTCAGAGACAGGTAAGCGGCGTCTGCACGCCAGTCTTTCTTCAGACCGTTGCTAGTTAGAAGGCAGCTATTGTTAAGAGTCGGTACTACAGACTTCTGGTGTGTTCCCGGGCCAGCTGCTTGGTGCTTGAGTATGAGCAATAAAGTCTTTTCTGGTTTTCCTGCTAGGCTGAACCTGACTGAGCTTACCAAACACATGCCCGTCATGGTCACATGTCCATCTTTAGGACTGCTGACAGGACTGATTGACTGGGGCTCACTCATTCCAGGAGAATGCCTCTGTGGATGGA
Source organism: Apodemus speciosus (assembly GCA_002335545.1). Taxonomy (NCBI): domain Eukaryota; kingdom Metazoa; phylum Chordata; class Mammalia; order Rodentia; family Muridae; genus Apodemus; species Apodemus speciosus. The sequence goes on from BDUI01000942.1 coordinate 129,547, forward strand.
CACGCAAGTGGCGTCAGCCAGTTCTTGCTCTCCTGCTCTACCTGTGCACTTTGCCTGCCCTTCCTTTTCCTGTCCCACCAGGGCTAAAAGATAAAAAGTCTCAGTTTCTCTAGACCTTTCCAGGYTCCCGCTGACCTCCTCTCTGGAACCTTCTCTGATCACTGCAAACTTACTGAACTTTAAATTGTCAAAGTTCAAACTTATTTAGTTATCTTCCTCCTTCATTCTTTTCTTCCTTCAGCATTTCCACAGAAGAAATGCTGTGTCTTCTCCATGGATGCCTGGCAATGGGGCTTGGGGTCTTTTGGGAGGACAGGGGAATTTGGTGAGGAGTTTTCACTTGTAGGTAAAGCAACTTTTGGTCCTTAGGAAATGAAGCAGTGGTTTCAGGATGGAAACATTGGAATGTTGTGTTAACTGTATCTGTGGTTCAGATCATCTTTTCAGTTCCTCGTTTTCAAAGATTGTGTGATATTTCTCCAGAACATTGGAAAGATTATGGCTCTTGTCGGCATTGAGTGTCTCTGTCAGCCTTCTGCCACCAGGCCTGTAGCCCTGGGCAAGTCTGAGGTCTTGACGACTGTGTGTATAAAACGGAACCTTGAACCAAGGTGGACAGTGGTCTGCTCACCTTCTCTGCCATTTGGCCCTCGCCATCCGTGTGTCCCGGAACAGTGCTGGCCCTGTTGGTTCCGGTTTCCTTGCCTCCTCTTTCTTCTTCAGATGTATTTCAGTACCATTGCTGGTAGAGACCCAATCTTACAGACTGGAGATGAGACTAGATAGTGATATCTCAGTGTTCAGTCACCAAAAGGAAATGTGGGTGCCACACTCACCACTCACCGTGCTGGTAATCCTCTTAGGCAGACATCGCATGCATCAAAGAGGCCTTAATATTTAATTATTCTTGAGGTGCCCGAAGTAGTAGCCCTACAAATCATTGTGTTGCTGGGAAGCCAGCCAGCACCTGGAGGATTCAACATGTCTGACGCCTGCTCCTGACTGTGTCACAGAGAGGCAGTGATTTCTACATTTTCTAATGATTAGTTAACAGAATTAAAAATTCACAGACCCTCATTTTTCAGTACTTTGAGAGGCTTTAATTCCCTTCCCAGAAATGCACCCCTTCATGGTGAGTGGGGTGCGATGGACAGGGAGGGGGTTTACATTAATCCTTTTGGTGCAGTTTATCAGAGGTTTTCAGCTTTTGTAATTTTCTAGTTAACTGGTGCATGAAAAATATGGGTCAAAATACTAATGTTTCTTTTGAAAACTTCCATACCTCAGTGCCTAAGAGTTTCCCATATTTTTATGTGGAAGAAGACATGTAGCTTGAGAGTTTGGCCCTTTTTACTTACCAGCACATCTGAATTTTGAGATATAGCTTAAGATAACACCTAATCTTGTTAAGAAGTCATATGACTGCCTAGTTTGAAACAATGCAAGTTCCTGCCAGCCCTTCTCTTAGGAATCAATGGCCTTCATTTGCCAAAATATTAGCAAAATATGTATTTCTCCCATCAGAGTAAAGAAATTCGATATCCAAAGCTATACATAGTTCCTTGAAAATAAAAAAAAAAAAGAAAAGAAAAAAAAAACCCAAAAAACGTATTGCTGCATTCATGTCTTTGGAGCTCAGAGTCCACATGTGATCAGCTTAACCAAAGATAGATGTGGTGTAATGCAGGGCTGGGAGTGTGCACAGAGATGATGTGTCTAAAACTGTGATGTCCTGCCATCCTGGAGCTGCCAGGGGCTTTTTTTTTTTAACTTCCTGCCCAATAGCTATTTTGTAGGAAAATATCTGGACATCAAGACCTGAGGAATTATTCCGGTTTTATTTAATGCAGATGTGACCTTTCTAAAATGACTCCACAGTCCAGTACAAACTGCTTCATCTCTGTCTTAWTTCTAAGTCACTTGCCACTATCTGAAAACTTCTTCCCCATCTCTGCCTGTTTGTTATATGATATCTTTCTTCTTCCATTAGAATATAAATTCTATGAGAGCAGGGATCTGAAAGACACTCTGTAAATATTTGTTGAATAAATGAATATTAAGTCTTTAAGAACCTGTCCAAGGTCATGCTTCAGGTGGCAAGGCGGGACTGTGACTTTGTGGTTCTTGGCTGTGCTGCCTGCTCCTTATCTGCAGGCAGGTGGGTGATTTACTTAGGGTGATGGGAAGATGGCCTTACAGAGTGGCCTGCCACGTTGCTGTGGCTTTGTTAGTTTGCCACACTGTCTTCAGGGTGACTTCTGATTTGCTTACTGCTTTTCCTGTGGAAGCAAGGCACAGCCTTTCTATGCCGCCATGAGGGGAGAGCTGGGATTCCTTAAAAGAACTCTGTAATCTATTTTCCCACAATGATTAAAGTCAAGARAGCATCCATGTTAATTAGAGATCTCTGGAGTCTCTGATTGAGAACCCTTTGGTTCTTTTCCTATAGATATTGTCCCTCTCACTGCTAGGGGGTCATCTGAAGAAGAGGAGGAGGCTGAGTTGCGAGCTGTGTGTACATTAGAACTGTCGTAGAGAGTGCTCAGCACCCTCCCTGGTTTAGTTATGTACATCAGAACTGTCATAGAGTGGTCAGCACCCTCCTTGGTTTAGTTATGTACATCAGAACTGTCGTAGAGTGSTCAGCACCCTCCCTGGTTTAGTTATGTACATCAGAACTGTCGTAGAGTGCTCAGCACCCTCCCTGGTTTAGTTGTGTACATCAGAACTGTCGTAGAGTGCTCAGCACCCTCCTTGGTTTAGTTGTGTACATCAGAACTGTCGTAGAGTGCTCAGCACCCTCCCTGGTTTNCATCAGAACTGTCGTAGAGTGCTCAGCACCCTCCTTGGTTTAGTTGTGTACATCAGAACTGTCGTAGAGTGCTCAGCACCCTCCCTGGTTTAGTTGTGTACATCAGAACTGTCGTAGAGTGCTCAGCACCCTCCCTGGTTTAGTTGATAGGTCATGACTGGCTTGTGAGTGGTGAGGCAGCAACTTCACTTCAGTCCTGCGCAGTCAAGTCTGTGTTCTTGGCTCTGCAGCACAAAGCTCCGTCTGCTGGGGTCATGCAGACTCCGCAGCAGCACCTGGTCATGGTGCACCACATGCAGGCTTCTCCCGAAAGCCTCTCCTCCTCCCATGCATTGGCTTTTATTAGAGGGAAGAAATCAGGAGTCTGAAGGATAACAAAGCATTTATTTGTCATTTCATGATGTCTCAAAGCAGTGCCATGTGYGGTAACTACCATTCAAATGAAATGTTGGGAAATCCCACGCCTGTTAAAGATTGTTGCAAWAGATGTGAAATTTTCTTCAGAGTTTCTTCAGGCATACAGTATATGCCATGAACTGTAAGCACTCTGGGTACAGAAATAGATAAGATACTTGCTTTTGGAGTCTGAGTTTTTCCACACAGAAACTTGAATTCAAACTCAGYTTCACCACCCACTAGCTGTGAACTGGGAAAAGTTAGCAATTCTCTCATCAAAAAATAAAATAATATGGTCATTATGAAGATTAAATTGCATATAACCTGTAATATTCTCACTTCAGACAAGATAATGGTCCTTGTTGGTGTGGAATTTGTACCAGAGAACATGGATATGCCAGTAATTAGTAAAGAGTTCAGGCACCAAGACTTCTGTTGACACATGGCAAAAACCTCATGAATCACATAGAGCCTTCATCAGTGCAGTGAGAAAAGACTCCTCGGACAGTTCTTCAGAGCCAGTGTATTGTGTGAAAACAGGGAGACAGACACCACTGGATGCAGATGCTGTGGGATGGGCAGACTGGGGAGACCTCTATGTTCTGATCAGGGAACATGAGGCCAGCCAGGGAGGTATACAAGGAGATTGCTGTTGGAGAAACAGTCTGACCATGGAAGGGAGACTGAGGCAGTAGTTGGCCTTCTGGGCTTGGCTGTAGCAGTGGAGATGGGCAGAAAAGGAAGCTTGAGATGTGCTCAGAGGCAGGGAGGTGAGCTCAGAATTTGGCCTGGGACTAGAAGGGAAGTGGGCTACTCAACGTGCTGGCAATGCCGGAGGAAAAGCTAAGCCCTGGGTTCCGGCAAGTCATCCATGTGCTTTAATCAAGTCATCAGTTTGCTTTAATCTTAAACAGCATTTTCTATCATGCTGGAGCAATAGCGAGGCAGGGAGACTCTTTTGCACGTCTTCACGTAGACAAAATGTTTGTAGGCGTCATATGTCTTAGTTAGTAATGGCTGCTTTCCAGAAATAGACTTGAAGTTATCAAATATTTCCAGATGCTATTCCCCTCTGGCTGGCTCCCTCCCCCGCCAGCTCGGTTGTCTATAGTGGATAACTATATCCTGGTAGCTTCTAAAATGTCATCACTGTGTTCATTGTCCCTAGTGAGAGCTTCATTAGGACATGGGCACACATTGATGCGAGGTTCGGTCTTACCCTCCCATTGCCTCCTGTCCCTTTCCCCATTCTCACCGGTACCTTTCTCTTCCCAACTGTGTCGTGTTCATTTTTAAATCTGGCCCTACATATGAAACACAAGACATAATTTTTCTCTTTCTGGGTCTGGCTTATTGTGTTTAATCTGTAGATCTCCATTTCTATCTGTTGCCTCAGTTCATTCTTCTTTTTTGGCTTCATAAACCTCCACATTTCCTTTATCTAGTCATCTTGAATAGATAGGTAGGCTTATCCCATTACTTGACCACTGTGATGTACAGATACCTCTGTGTGTGTTGATATCGAATCTCTCAGCTATTTCTCCAGGAGAGGTGTAGCTAGATCACATGGTAGCCCTGTTTTTAGCTTTATTAACTATCTCTATGCTGGTTTCCTTAGTGCTTGGCCTACTTACCATTCCTGCCACTAAATGTTTAAGGTTTTATTTCCCCCACATCCTCACCAGCATTTATTTTCTTGGTTTTAGCCATTTTGGCCAGGGTAGAATAGAATCTCAATGTGTTTTGATTTGCATTTACCTGGTGGATAAGGATGTCTGCATACATACTGTTGATTTCTACTTTCTCTTTTGAGAGCTGTCTATTTAATTCATTTTCTCAGTTTTTGGTTGGATTTGGGACTTAAGTTTCTTAATTCTAGATATCAGTTTAGATGTTAGATGAGCAACCCACAAAGACTTCCTCCCGGGGCACCCTCTCTTCACTCTGCTGCCTCTATTCTATGGACGCTTTCTAATTGCATCATGTCAATAGCCATGGCCTCCTCACCATGCTGCATAAGACACTGGTCTTGTGTTCTCCTGYAGAATGCAGAGACCTGGAGGAAAAGAAAACACGATGTGCATGACTTTTGGGCTTTACGAAGAACAACAGCAGCTGTGGGTTTAACTTTCCTTTTGAGTTTCAGACTTACAGACAGTTGTATAAACTGTATTTTTCAGTSCAGTTCTGCAAATAGTAATGGCTCAACCACAACCACATATATTCAGTACGCTTCCTCGCTGATACCCAGGTCACCTACGTCAGTTGACGTACTAGTCCCTTTTCTGATCTATATCCACCAAGAACACACTCTGCATCTATCATGTCTCTATAGACTCCTCAAGTCTCTAACAGCTGTTAGTCTGATTTATGTGTTTGGTCTTTT
>BDUI01000942.1:174641-185718 GCA_002335545.1 Apodemus speciosus
TAGGTGAGTGTAGTTCTCTGACACACCCTGGTTAGGATTCCATAGGTGAGTGTAGTTCTCTGACACACCCTGGTTAGGATTCCATAGGTGAGTGTCGTTCTCTGACACACTCCTGGTTAGGTCCATAGGTGAGTGTAGTTCTCTGACACACCCTGGTTAGGATTCCATAGGTGAGTGTCGTTCTCTGACACACCCTGGTTAGGATTCCATAGGTGAGTGTCGTTCTCTGACACACTCCTGGTTAGGTCCATAGGTGAGTGTCGTTCTCTGACACACTCCTAGTTAGGATTCCATAGGTGAGTGTCGTTCTCTGACACACCCTGGTTAGGATTCCGTAGGTGAGTGTTGTTCTCTGACACACTCCTGGTTAGGTCCATAGGTGAGTGTAGTTCTCTGACACACCGGAATTAGGATTTCACAGGTGTCATCTCTCACTGTAAACACTTTTTGTCCCAGTGCATGTGTGAGAACTGCAAGTAGAGCAGGAACCACAAACTATTAGCTCATCCATCCACTGCCCCTGCAACCAAAACGGAAGGGCGAACTGAATAGCACCAGTGACCCGCATGAGAAGGTCCGCTGAGCTTGTGAAGTGCCGCACCATGCTAAGACTCCAAACTTAAAACTGCTCTGTACGCTGTGGGCAGTGTCCCTGGGGCCCTGAGGCTGGGACCAGCCCACTGTGCCTGTCAGTTTGAAACTAACAGCCACAAGTCTAAATTGCTTACTCAGTTCACACACTACGTGGAGACCCTACATCTAGAAATTCTATGATGAGGCTCTACCCTGTGGTGAGAGTGAATGTATTAAGACAGCCTGCCTGTGGCCCTAACGTGTACATCACCAAAGGCTGAATATCCAATATCCTCAGGCATGTTACATGCTCCAAAAAGCTAAAATCTAGTAGACTTTATCACTTCCAACTTCTAAAGGTTTTTTTTTTTTTTTTTTAAGATAATTTAACGTTTACATTCAGTTGCCGGAACTAAACAATAAGGTTTCTGATGCTTGTCACCCCGTTTTCTCAAGGGAATACCTGGCACTGCTGCAGTACTCACCAGTTCTGTGAGCGCTGGCGTGGCCCACTGACCTTGTTTCATATTTCACCAGTTTTTCCCCTTCTGTGTGTCTGGTTCTGCAGTATTGGGGCAGGTAGACGTGTGAGGAGAGCTGTAACCTCAAGCCGTGGAGTCTCTACGACAAGGGCACTCATTCTGCCCTCTGTGGCTGCAGAAGCCTTGGCGACACTCAGCTGCTCTTCATCTCTGTAAATCTGTCATTTCGAGACGACTAGATAAATGAATATGCAATTTCCATAGCCTGTCATTGCTCTCGCACACTGGGAAAGGGCCGTGCCATACATTCCCCAGAGAAGAGCGTCGGGGACTGTGTGTCTCCTGGCCGGCTGTTTGTAAATAACCCACCAAGTTCTTTTGAGTGAAAACTAGAAAACCTGTGCTGCTTTTTCTGGTTCTTTCCCTTTGATGCTTTTTTTTTTTTTTCCATTAGGAAGGGCTAACATCAATAACTTTAGTTTTTCCCTTACTGGTTGTTGATAGTAGTTCCTGTTGACTTAAAAAAAAAATAACATCTGGTGAAGGTGTCCTCAGATAGCAGTCGGTCCCCAGTGAGCAGGTCTGGAGGAGAGAGTCCGCACTGGCCTGCTGGCAGTGTGGGTTATTTTGCTGTGCATTATCAGATGCTGACAGTCTTATGGCCGCTTGCAGTTAAAGGGAGACACTTAAGTGCTGATGCGGAGACGACTGCTGCTTTCCCCTCCACGTCATGACCCTCTTAGCTTCCAGAACGGACGGCATGCCTCTGGTGTTTAGCACGTGGCCTTATGCAGATGGCCAGAAGCCTCTCCCCCAGGCAGGAAACAGAAAGTCTTTCCTGGGCTGACACTGTAGAGGAACAGTAAAAGGCTTTCATGCTCGTCTGCTGGGTGATGTCTCCATCAGTCTCCGTGAAACTGAGAGCTCACACACCCTGAGCCCCTCACCAAGAATGCTCTTCCTTGGAGTGCTTGAAGTTCATTTCTACCTTCCCTTCTGTTCAGATCAAAATCTCTGAACTCAGTTCAACAAAGTTAGCAAAGATGTATTTTACTATTCTTGAGAACCAAAATCATCTTTCTGTACTGTTCAACATGCCTGGTGGCTCCCGTTCCTCACTGTGTCCTCTTGCTGATCCCCTGTCCCTCTGTCCCCAGCCCATATCCCAGACTCCTAGTGTAAAGAATAAACCATGATTCTGACCTGACCAAGGACCTCCCTCCTTCAACAGTGATGTCTCTCTCAAGTCACACTTATTCTCTCTCAGGTGTGGCATTAAACATGCCCTAACTCTCAACAGCCCATCTGTGCCTACTAATCCTCTCAAAGTGCCTTCCGCTTTCATAGGTGAGAACGCGGAGACACTGAGTCACACAGAGCTAGTGAGCGGCCAGTCCCACATTCAGTCATGCTCAGTCATGCTAGGTCATGCTCAGTGATGCTGCCTTCTTGGTGTCCTTACCATCATTGTAACTAAGGAAAACGTATTGTGTAAGTTACCTTCAAAGAAATGAGGCTGTGAAATCGCATGAAGTGTGTAGTATTAGCACTAAGAAGGCTGGGAGCGGAGCTGCCACTGACCCAGCCAGCTGGATTTTCTTCCTGAGCTGTTCATCTGTCCAGGCCAGGGCTGAGCAGAGCTGGGGACGGACCTCTCCCATACCTCAGGGCACTGTACTGTCGCTGACCCCTAAAAAGGCTTGCACCCTTCGTCTTGTGCACATGGACCCCTGCCCTGCCTCACAGTTGCTCAGAGTGCAGAGGACCCTCTTTCCATGGCAGCCTTTCACAGGCCCAGCCAATCTGAGGCTTCCATCTTAGCACTGAGACACCAAGAACTGGGCAGGTCGTCCTGGGCTGAAAAGTGCTCAGAAGGATCTATGTGCTTGGCAAGCTTCATTAAAACCAAGGCGCCTACCTCTCTTTATCTCTTCTAATTCCTCATTTTCCCCAGCTTCTCCCGAGCTCGAGTCACGTTCATGCTGGATTGCCCGTCAGTGGTGCCTCTACACCCAGTCAAGCTCACACACTTTCCTTCTTGTCTTGCTGTATTGTGATCACAGGCAGATTGGGGGAGGGGCTTCATGTCCTTGTCTGCAGAGCTCTTCTTTGCCTCCGATTTTCCAAGTGGTTCAAACCGGTTTAGATGAGAGTGGCCCAGTGGCGGGCGCACCTGAGGGAACCCCTTCCTCCAGGGTTAGGCAGTGCTGCTGGCCCTGCTCTTCCTCCTCTTTTGGTGGAGCTGTTTTCGCTCAGAAACATGGGCATTCGTGTCAGCCTGAAAGTCGTGGCACTGTTCCTTCCCCACCATCACCATCTCTCCTGTGCGGCTGTCTGATGTTAGAAAGTCTGCAGCAGCACCCCGGGGCCTGACCGCCCTCCCATGCCAGAGAGCTGTCATTCCCCTTTATTTGTTTGACTTCTGAACAACCAGTTCTGAACAGCCCATTGTAGGCAGCGGTAACAGTGGGTGTTGTAGGCAGGCGTACTGAGCACCTATGTGCTCAACCCAGTGCTGTGTAAAGAGTGAAGACATTTGCAGGACGCCTATAAAATGGAAATATGTCTTCTCACTCTGTGTTTAAAAGAAGTGTCTCTAGGACAGAATGATTCCAAAACAATGGTTATCTGGAGCCCGAAGTCTAGCACCCAAGTGTGTGACCAGGCTGCGATTTTTCAAAGGTCCTCTCCCCATTTTGTTAGATCATAAACCAGATGGCTTGGACAAAGTGATTGCTGCTCTGCCCAAAGTAAACCCAGGGTCTGCCAAGAAACTGGAATCAGGGTGTCATGTGCAAGCAGAGCACAGACAGGGTCTTGTGTGGGTGTTTGTATTTGAAGTATACATCTGTGTTACTCTTTTTCTTCAATTGTACATTAATATTAAATAACTTATGAAGTATTGGTGTATGTGAAAAAGAGGCAACTGTCCCCCCAAAATTAAAGTCGAATATTACTAAATGATCGTTAAACTCACTGAGATGAAACCCCATGCACATTGTGCTTCTGGAATGCAGTTTACTTCATTACTGTAATTACTCTTAGCTTGATGTAGATCCATAAAGCAGGGACCTTAATTCAGAAAAGGGAAATTACATATTGTTGAAAAACGAACTGAGTGGATAACTTTTTAATAGTTGGGAGATAGAAATATTCTGGGTCTACATCTATACATTTCTCTCCCAAGATCTGCAGAGTTTTATGTAGTGTCAAATACTGATCACAACATGAGTACACAGAAGGACATGCTTTTCATCATGTGGTAAATATTTAGCGCTTTCCCTTCAAGAAAAATTTTTATTCCTATTTGTCTGCTGTAATAACTAGCTAAACCGCACACCAGGCATTGTGCAGGGCACATGGAAGGTTGCATTACTGTCAGACCTCATACCGAATGCTATTCTGATGTGAAGGTGGAGCTCAGAGAGGAGCGTCCTTGCAAGGCCACCCAGACGTTTAGCAGCAGATCCAGGGCTACAGATCTATCTCCAGCCCGGAGGCCTGGCTCCTGTTTGTACCACCAGACTGCATCTCACCCTAATTCATGTCTTTAGTGGGAAATCAACCAACCCTTCTAGATTTGGCTTATGCTTATATCAGACAGCCAAACTGAGATTCAGAAAAACATAGTTTTTCTTTTGAGCCCTTACAATACCAATTAATCCATTAGCAAGAAAATATGATTTTCCAAGGCTGAATACCAAGATCAAAGGCAATTGGAGAACTTGGGGCTCATATTAGATGTATTTTAAAAGTCTGAAAATTACACAGAAACACTCTTTTGAGAATTTAGCTGGGTGGCGATGGTGTACACTTTTAATCCCAGCACTCGGGAAGCAGAGCCAGGTATATCTCTGTGAGTTGAAGGCCAGCCTAGTCTACAGAAAGAGTTCCAGAATAGCCAGGGTTGTACTGGCTTGGGGGTGGGGACAGGGAAAAATAGAGACAGAGTAAGAACACTTAGAACTTAAATTTTAAAGCACCTGAAGAAATTATAAGACAAAATATCTATAACGGTAAAGCCAGGCTTGGCACAAATGTCACACAAAGAACCCCTTTAGCCTTTTTACCTCTTGAAAGGCCTGGTCTCTAACTAAACCTAGTCACAGCCTCCCTGCCTGCAGACCTCAGGTAGAGAGGTGGTGTGCTGCAATTTTGGAAAGAGAGAAAGGGACACAGCATAGTCCAGCTCATAATGACTCAATATCATATCTCTTAGAAATTTATACTATATAAAAAATTCAATAAAAGAAAATATGTGCATGAAAAGCATTCATTGTAGTGTTTCGATAATCTCAATTTAAAACAGCTGAATATTTATACTAGAACTTAAATAATGGTGACGTCTTTTCAATAGGCTATTTTGCAGCCATTAAAAATTTTAAGTATGGAAACCATAAAAACATTCTTAGAATTCTTAGTATTGTGAGAGGACTGTCCTTTCACAGCTTCTGGAAGGGCGTGTGGGCAGCCATGCTCTCCTGTGACCCAGGGACGGGGGGGCTGGTTTCTTCCCACAAAGTGTTTCATTTCCTTTTTGCTTTCTAATTTCAGGAAAAGGAAGTGGTTAAGATATATAACGCAGAGAAATATCAACTGCCCACTGTGGTAGGCAGCATCATTAATTCCTCTAGCTAGAATCTTAGAAAAAAACGAGAAAGGTGCGAATCTGAGGCCTGACAAGTTGGCAAAGTGCGGATGGAGTGTCCCATGAGCATCCCAGGCCTATAGTGCTGCAGGCTGTGCACAGCCGAGGGAGAGCCTGGCCAGGAAGCACTGACAGAGGGACACGGGGTCATGTGGAGAGGCTCCAGCTAAGGCTGTGGCTGCTTGTCTCCTTTCTGGCCAGCACCCTTCTCTGGGAAGTAGTTGCTGGGACGGATGGGACCAAAGCTCTTTCTGCCCTCGCTCTTGGTGTTAGTGTGTGCGAGGACACATGCACCAAGCACAGGGTGGAGGTCAGAGCGCAACTTTTGGGTCATCCAGGGATGGAACTGAGGTCATCAGGTTTGGGAAGCAAGTCATCACCTGCTGAGATGCTGAGCCATCTCATCACCCCTCCGTTGTTTCTTCGTTTGTTTGCTTGTTTGTATGCAGTGGTGTTTGCCTGTATGTGTGTCTGTGTGAAGGTTGGATCCCCTGGAACAGGAGTTGCAGACAGTTGTGAGCTGCCATTTGGTGCTGGGTATTGAACCCAGGTCCTCTGGAAGAGCAGCCRGTGCTCTTAACTGCTGAGCCACCTCATCACCCCTTGTTTTCAACTTTTAAATATGGCCTTGAACTCACTGTGAAGCCCAGGCTAGCAYTGAGCATCTCATGCTTCTGCCTCACAGGAACTGGAATTACAGACTTGAGCGACCAAGCTCAGCTTTTGATTACTTTTCCATTTTGTATTTTGTTCCAGATGTGCACAGAATAATTATCTCCCAAGTAATTTCTTTGCAAATTACAATTTTGAAGCCATTCCTTGCATCTAGCAAAAGACAGGCAGAAGTCACAGGAGGAAATGAAATGAAGCAGTCCCGACCACTGCCTCACGCTCAGTCTTGAAATGCAAGACCAGAATTTCCCTGAGCCTTTCCCTGCTCTCTGCTCATGACCAGGGCAACTCTTGACTCTTGATCTTGACTCTGCCTTTTCCCGAGGCGTCTCAGTGGCAAACACTGCAYGCTGCACACTTCTGCTCCTCCTGCCTGCTCTCTGGGAGTGGGGCAGCTCCCGGAAAGGCTGGGCCCCACTCTGCAGAAGCAGATGATGGCTGTCAGGCTGAAGGAGCCGTGAGGGGACCAGCTTGGGCAGAGGAACTGTCTAGACTTCCCAGCCTTGACACTTACTCAGGACAACTCACTCGGCAGTGCCTGGGCTCAACTTTTTATCCAGAATTTTATCAAACGTTTGACAGGGACCTGGCTGTGCTCCTGGAGGATAAGGTAGAAAGCCCGTTTGAAGAGTAAACCAGAAAAATGACAAGTCAGGTAACCCAGAGGCCATGCGATTGCACAGGGACACAGATAACAGTGAGCAGGCTTGTGGCCTGTGGGGTGAGTCCGTCACTCACATCTTATTTCACAAGCCTTGGGGTGCTGCTGCCCTCCGGCCAGCCACGCTCTGCGCATGGGAGATACGGTGGTAAGCACACAGTATGGAGTCTCCACCTCGGAGAGGCTGCTGTGCTGGGGGAGCTGAGAACACACACACTAATGAGAGAAGAGCTGCTCACACAGACCCACCGTGGAGCGCCCACACAGCGCTCACCTAGTGCGTGCGTTGGAACTGCTGCGGCAGAGTCCTGTGGAGGCTGAGGCCATGTGGGGATGCAGGAGCTCCGCGGAGCTAAGGCTCATGTGCGAAAAGCAGGCTTGGGCACTGGGCAGGGACGGCTGGAGAGGGATAGGGAACCATTCAGAGCTTATGGGCACAGACAGCCCTATCAGGGCTGATGGGAGCACTTGCCCTTAAAAGCAGGTTAGKCAGTCTCTTACACTAGTTGCCTCTCCTTTATAGCACCCCCAGTCAACATAAGCCCAAAGCCCAGTGGAAACCAGCTAAGTATTTTTCTAGGTCAAAGGGATATGTATAAGAATTTGGGAAATGAAAGTCTCGTGTGATAGCCTGTACCTGTAATCTCAGCCCTCGGGAGGCTGAGATAGGAGGTTTGCTGCAAGTTCACTTTGAGGCCAGCTTGAGNTCTATACCTATAATCCTTAGGTTTGGTCTTCTCATTGTGTCCTGGATTTCCTGGATGTTTTGGGCTACTAGTTTTTTGCATTTTGCATTTTCTTTGACTGTTGAGTCAATGCTTTCTATGGTATCTTCGGCATCTGAGATTCTTTCTTCTCTCTTTTGTATTCTCTTGTTGATATTTGCACCCATGACCCCTGATTTCTTCCCAAGGTTTTCTATCTCCAAAGTTGTCTCCCTTTGTGATTTCTTAGTTGTTTCTTCTTCTGTTTTTAGATCCTGGATGGTTTTGCTCAGTTCCTTCACTTGTTTGTGTTTTCCTGTATTTCTTTAAGAGATTTTTGTATTTCCTCTTTCATGACTTCTGCATGTTGACCCAATTTCTCCTGCATTTCTTTTAGTGATTTTTGTGTTTCTTCATTGGCTTCTATCTGTTGATCGATATTCTCCTGAATTTCTTCAAGTGATTTTTGTGTTTCTTTGTAAGGGCTTCTACCTTATTCATGTTCTCCTATATTTCTTTAAGGGATTTATTCATGTCCTTCTTGTAATCCTCTAATAGCATCATGATAAGTGATTTTAAAGCCAAWTCATGTTTTTCTGGTGTGTTGGGGTATCCAGGACTTGCTGTTGTTGGAGAATTGGGTTCAGATGCTGCCATATTGCTTTGATTTCTGTTAGTAACATTCCTACATTTGCTTTTTGCCAACTGGTTATCTCTGATGTTAGTTGGTCCTGTTGTCACTGGCTGGTGCTTTAACCTCCTGTGAGCCTGTAAGGCTATTTCTGCAATGCTGGATGACTTGGTTTTCCCCTGGCACAGATTGCTGATGTGCTGCCCTACTCTTGGGTGCCATTGGAGCCCTGGTGTGCCTTGCCCCAAGCAATGTTATATTCGGGTTGTCTCTGTGTACCTGGTGTTGCCTGTCTGGTCTGCCCGGGAGTGAAGACGGCAGATGCTGCAAGGACTCCCTCCAATCCTGATCACTCTGCAGGGCAAAAGGCCCAGGACAGGGCTGGCACACAGATGGCCCTCAGAACTGCTCAGGCCCTGAGCACAGGTGGGCTGTGTCCTGAGTGATGTCAAACTCAGGATATCTCTGTGAACCTGGTACTGCCTGTCTGCTCCATCTGGGAGCGAAGATGGTAGATGCTGTAGGGACCTTTTCCAAGTGCTGATCACTCTGCAGGACAAACAGCCCAGGACAGAGCATTCACACAGACAGCCCACAGAGCTGCCCAGGCCCCAGGTGCAGGCAGAAGCCTGGAGGGCTGTGTCCCAAGCGATGTTAGACTCGGGATATCTGTGTGTACCTAGTGCTGCCCGTCTGGTCCGTCCAGGAGCCAAGATGGTGGACACCCCCTCCAAATGCAGATCACTCTGCAGGGCAAACGTCCTCTGACAGGGCTGGCACACAGATGGTCTGCATAGCTGCTCAGGCCCTGGGCACAGGCAGAAGCCTGGCAGGCTGCATGCCAAGTGATGTTAGACTCGGGATATCTCTGTGTACCTGGCGCTGCCCRTCTGGTCAGTMTGGGAGCCAAGATGGCAGAGACCTGCATCATAAAATTTCTTAATGCTATGAATTTTGAATATTTGTTCATATTCTCAATTCCCAATATGGATGAAGAATGAGGTTTTGTTTAAATTGCCATTGAGATGAAATGCATGACTAGCCAGTTCTAGATAACCCTTGCTTCAAAATCAGCAGATAAATCCTGAATGTCTTCTGTTCAGAAATGTTCTCTATGTCCACATATCAATACAAAGTTACTCCAATTATTAGATGACTAGGAAATATCGATATAAAAAGACAAGAAAACAGTAAAAGGTAGCATCTATTTATCTCTGGGATCCTAAGCAACTTTTGTTCTGAATAACACCAGCTATACCCCATTCCTGCCTGGTGTAGCAACCTGCAGAATTTCCTGGTTTGTGTGCATGAATTGCACTTGAGTTTTATAGCCTCTACCTTGTGCACCTGGAAATTATTTGCTATAAATTGCAAGTGAAAAATTTTTTAAAAATGCATTAAAATCTGATCTATGAGTTTAATCTTACAAATAAAATGACTAATGTCAAAATGAACACAGATACCTATGTCCAAAATATACCAAATAGAACCATCTTTTGCATCATTTTCATGTGACCAAAGAAAGAAGCTAGCTCAGACAGATTGCGTTGATCAGAAATAATTAACTCTCATTAGGTGGAATGTGAGACATGGGTAGACAAGTATTAAGTATTTCTCACATGTAAAATTGGGGGTAGTCATCATGAAGGTAGAAGGATGATTATAAGCAGAGAGGGAGATAAGGCCACTGGGACTATACAGGGTAATGGAGGGAGGTGTAAATGTTAGCAATGTGTCATATGCATTTATGAAATAAAACCTACTCCTGTGGACAATTAGAATACTCTAACTAAATCTGTAAAACCAAATGCCTTCCCTCTATAATTTGACAGTTTGTTATTGAACTGTGTCCACCATTTTTAAAAACTTGCCAACCTTCTGCCCTATTCTTTTTATCCTAAAAGAAATCAAGGATCTCTGAATAGATGTTTTCAACCTTGCAGCTACACAAATATACATCTAAAATATATTGAAATCTTAGAGGTAGGGTGATAGCTTGGGGATCTTTTGCTGTTTCTGCAAAAATGTAGTTGATTTGACCATTAAGTATCCATATACTTCAAATGGCAAGCAAGTCTTTTGTTTGTCTTACATTTATCAAGAATCAAATTATTGTATGTTGAACCTATAGCATGAACTAGCATGAAGATAGTTTGCATCTAGAATCATTGGTTTCGCAAATGCATATTGCTGACATCTAGTGGTCAAAGGAAATATGTATCTTGATTAAAAAAAGACTGAGCTTTTCATGGGCTATCATTAGTAATTTAGTTTACTTATTTATGCATTAATGTATTAACTCACTGCATTCTGTGAAAAGCCATTTGGACTGTATATTGTCATTTTTTTTTCACTCATGAAAAATCTACATGGACATGATAAGGCCCAAAGATATGAGAAGGGCTTTTGGTTATTGAATTACTGGAAATGGATTTCAATTGCCTGACCCCAAAGAATTAATTCCAGCAATAAGATGATTAAAAATTAATAATTATGGTTATTTTTATTTGTTAAACAACTTTTATGTTAGAACATGGCAAGATGGGCGGTGGTGGCACACGCCTTTAATCCCAGCACTTGGGAGGCAGAGGCAGACAGATTTCTGATTTCAAGGCCAGCCTGATCTACAGAGTGAGTTCCAGGACAGCCAGGACTACACAGAGAAACCCTGTCTTGAAAACAAACAAACAACAACAACACCAAAAA
>BDUI01000942.1:187479-203243 GCA_002335545.1 Apodemus speciosus
TTTTTTTAATTTTATCTTTTATTTATTTATTCATTTATTTACACTTCAGATTTTATTCCCCTTTCCCCCATCCACCCTCTGACTGTTCCATATCCCATACCTCCTCCCTACCCCCTGTCTCCACGAGGATGTCCCCACTACCCACCCCCTAACCAACCARACTGCTAAACTCCCTGGGGCCTCCAGTCTCTTGAGGGTTAGGTGCATCATCTCTGACTGAACGGAGACCCAGYAATCCTCTGTTGTATATGTGCTGGGGGCCTCATATCAGCTGGTATATGCTGCCTGGTTGGTGGGCCAGTGTTTGAGAAATCTCAGGGATCCAGGTTAGTCCGAGAGTTTTTCTGGTTTTTTTTTTTTTTCTCCCTTGCTACAAATTCACTTTGCAGTTTTGGTAAGGCCAGCCCTGCTCTCTGAGGGTGGGACCATTCAGGGAATGCTACAGAGGAACAGAAAGAATGCAAAGAACACTGCATAGCCATGCAGTTAAGATTCCCCMAAAAACAAAAAAGAAAAAAGAAAAAAAAGAAAAAAGAAGATTCCCCCCAAAACTAAAGTTGCCTACACTGGGCCTTTCATTAGTCAATCTGGATTGGGGAGAGGTGTATGCATCCCTACCACTCCCCAATGAACTACTGAGTATGAATGGATTCTGAAAAAGTACAGGAATTGTCTTCAGTTGTGTCCCCACCAGGCTCCTTTGAACCCAGAGTTACACAGACTGCCTGATTACAGCTCAGTGGGTCACAAAATAAAACAAAAAGACATGAAAGTGAAAAAAAAGACTTGTAGGGAAGAAGAGGGGTTTGACGGGGGTGAAAGAAAGATAAGAGAGTAGAGGATGAGTGTCAACAGAATACATACATATGTAACATCTTCAAAGAGCAAATATGATAAAATCACAACTAAAAATCGTGTCATGTCCTTAAATTGTACGTTATCTTTGGTATAAATGTCTATTATGTTTATTTTTGTGTTTTTTTAGTTAATATATAGAATTAAGGGCATCAAACGCTCACAAAAATACATGCAGTTTTATACGTGTGTGTGTGTGTGTGTGTGTGTGTGTGTGTGTGTGTTTTGAAAATAAATAAGAATCATCTTTTTCTCCTAATTATTAATTTTATAAGTTTCAGAGATGACTTAGTAGAAATACTGGAGCTTTCCTACTGTGCTCTTTTCCTCCTTTATTGCTTCTCTGTCAAAAGTGACATCAACTATCACCACAATGAGACTTGCAGAATTAGTGTGAAGCCATCATGCCTCTGAGCTTTCCTGGAACATCTTCAGGGGAGAGTGCTCCCTGGTGATGTACAGATAACTAATCATTGGTACCCAGAAACAGAAAAGAAATAATCTACTCTCAGAGATGTGGGAATTTTCTGTGCGGTGTCTAGGTCCTCATTGGGAGGAGGCTCTCCCCAGAGAATTAGAGGTCTTCATTTAACTTCTGACTCTGGTTATTGAGAACTTGGTCCCATACAAGTCACAGTCTATGGCATCCAGTTCTTCTCAGATGTTGGTCAGAGGTGGGTAAGTTCCAGTAATGCTGATAGAGGGTCTCCAAACATTAACTGACCTTCAGCAAGTCAGCCAGTGACCATAGATTCTGTTGATACATAACAAGGTGCACATTGAGGAGGGGGTGATTATGACACTCAGTTTCATCTCTCAAAATCAGACACCAATACCCACCATGACAAGAACAAAAGCAGTTTCAGTACACGCAGGAGTGTGTGTACAGCCAGGAGCATGTGAACAAAGAATAGTATATTGGCTACATAAGAGAAATATTCGTGGAAAGAGGTTAGTTGGCATAGATTGCGTCTTTTCCTTCTTATACATTTCCATTTGTCTTTTGAGATGAGGCCAAATTACCAATTAGTCATGGGTGGCAGAAGCAAGTAATCTGATGGCCAAAATAGGGGGCTAAGTAATGTTACTGGCAAAATCAAACTTACTTTAAAATGTGTCAAATTACTTTAAAACTTTAACAAAAAATTGACAATTTTCCAGAGGCAGTATTTTAGAAAATACAATTCATATAATAAGAAGTAGAGTCTGAAACTTAAAAAGAATAATTATTGAGTTGAAAATTACATAGCAAGGAAAATTGGGATTTAAAGTAACAAGAAACCCCAGCGATGTAAAACTAAACTTAAAAACTTTTATTTCTTTTACTTACTTTTTCTCAAATTCACATTTTTTTTAAATTTTTTTATTTAGTTGGTGTTTTGGTTTGTTCATTTTGTTTTTGTTTTTGTTTTTGTTTTTATTTCTTTCTTTCTTTGTTTGTTTGTTTATTTTTGGTTGTTAGCTTTTGGAGACAGGGTTTCTCTGTGTAGCCCTGGCTGTCCTGGAACTCTTTTTGTAGACCAGGCTGGCCTYGAACTCGGAAATCCACCTGCCTCTGCCTCCCAAGTGCTAGGATTAAAGGCATGCGCCACCACTGCCCAGCTCTTGGTTTTGGTTTTTAAGTAGACTCTTTATATCATGGAAAGTTTTTCTTCCTCCTTTAACTTAATAGATAGTTTTGCTGGGTACAGTAAATTAGGTTGATATCAGTGATCTCTTAGAATTTGAAGTACCTTACACCAGGCTCTTCCAGCTTTTTAAAATTTTCCATTAAGAAATCAGGTATTATTCTGGTAAGTTTTCCTCTTTTTTGATGTGTGTGTGTGTGTGTGTGTGTGTGTGTGTGTGTGTGTGTGTGTGTGTNCTGCCTCCCTCCATCCTTCCCTCCTTCCCTCCCTTCCTCCCTTCCTCCCCCCTTCTTCCCTCCCTCCCTTCCTTTCAGTTAGGAGTATATAAACCCTTACCTCCCACAACGCACCCACTAAGAATGTCACCTTATAGTCTCGGAAACCCATTGCCAAGACTTCCTGGCCTTCTCGATGCTTCTACCATTGTTTTTAAAAAAGTGTTAATTTGGTTGATGTTTTTGTCCCTGGGAGCTCTGGGATTACTGGGTGGCTCATATCATTGTTCCTCCTATGGTGCTGCAAAACCCCTTCAGCTCCTTGGGTCCTTTCTTTAGCTCCCCCGTTGGGTACCCTGTGCTCAGTTCAATGGCTGACGGAGAGTGTCCCTCCCCATCCCCTTGTATTTGCCATGCACTAGCAGAGCCTCCCAGGTGACAGCTATATGCAGCTCCAGTCAGGAAGTACTTGTGGACATTGATAATAGTGTCTGGGTTTTGTAGCTGTATATGGGATGGATCACTAGGTAGGGTAGTCTCTGGATGGTCTTTCTCTCAGTCTCTGCTCCAAACTTTGTCTCTGTATATTCTTCTGTGGGTATTTTGTTCCCCCTTCTAAGAAGGACCAGAGTATCCATACTTCGGTTTTCGTTCTTCTTTGGACTCATTTGATATGTGAATTGTATCTTGAGTATTTCATGGCTCCAGATGCATAGSCAGCAGAGGATGGTCTTGTTGGACAGATGCATTAGTGTAGGGGAATGTCAGGGCAGGGAAGCAGGATGTGGTTGACTACAGAATGGGGGAGGGGAAATGGTTTATGGGACTTTTGGGGTGGGGGAACTGAGAAAGGGGAAATCATTTAAAATATAAATAAAGAATATATCTATTAAAAAGATAAATTAATTATTAATAAATAAATAAAAGTGTTAATTTATGACTTTGTTCAATTTCTATAAAAAGCTTCATGGAACAGTTACCATGTCGAAATATGGAATTGGGGGGTAAGTGGAAGCTGTGAGGCCAAGCCAATCAATGCTCATATTTAGATCCAGGATAAACTTTGTTACTCACTTTGAAGTAAGAGATATGTTTTCTGTATCATAGAGAAGGATGCTAATCTGGCCTGTTTCTCCCTACCAGTCCCACTTTGGAAGTATCCTAGTTCCATTTTGGTGATAAAATACCCTGACAACTGGCAACTTAAGGGAGTGTGATGATCTGAATAAGAATGGCCCCCAGAGGCTCATATATTTGAATGCTCAGTTATCAGGGAGTGGCACTACTTGACAAGTATTAGGAGCTGTGGCCCTGTTAGAGTTAGGTATGGCCTTGTTGGAAGAAGTGTGTCACTTGGAGGTGTGCTCTGAATTTTCAGAAGTCCAAGCCAGGCTAGTCTGCCCCCTCCCACACCCACTCCAACGTGTGTGTGTGTGTGTGTGTGTGTGTGTGTGTGTGTGTGTGTGTGTAAGGCTTCATATTTTCACATTTCTCCTTCAAGGAATGTCCACTCTCTTAAAGTCAATGACTTGCAGAATAATCAGAGACAACATGAATCTGGGAAGTGAAGGTGTGACTAATGTCTTAGCCGGAACCTTCAAGACAGTCCTTAAGGCTGCGTGAAAGGTCTCTGAAAACACTAGTTCACAAAAGATATAATCTCTCAACTATGCAAAATATAAGGATGCAATATAAATTATATAAGGGACTTCACAAACTTAAGGAAGAGAAGCAGCTGCACTGTGAGCCAACTTGTCAAAAGAACAAAAAGGAAGGAGATAAAGAGATTTAGGAAGTGCTGATCACAGGAGATCTCACCCAGCTAAATTTTTGTTTGTGCTTACCAAGGCAGACAGATTACTGAGTTCCAGGTCAGTATGGGACACAGGGAGTTTAGGTCCAGGCCCAGGCAAGGTAAAAATGCTAATTTCAGAGCAGAGTCCCACCCCACTAGTTAGTCCCCTGCGCTTGACAAAGGCAGACAGATCTCTGAATTCTTTTGCTAAGTTAAAGATGTGTGTGTGTGTGTGTGTGTGTGTGTGTGTGTGTGTGTGTGTGTGCTTGCTGTCTCCTAAAAATCTAGAGGCTGGGGTCATGGGATACAGATTCCTGGGAAAATCAAAAGGGAACATGGAGTAATGACTGAATTGATATGTAAATAAAAAACTCAGGTTTTGATCTGCAAGAGATGAGCTATCCAGAGAATTTTTAGAAGAGCAAGAGACTTGAAGTTCTTGTCAAACAGATCTTTGACTTATTTGCTTAGAGTCTCACAAAGATACTTTATCTTGTTTGTGACTATTGTGAAGGGTGTTGTTTCCCTAACTTCTTTCTCAGCCTGTTTATCCTTTGAGTATAGGTAGGCTACTGATGTGTTTGAGTTAATTTTATATATGGCCACATTGCTGAAGTCGTTCATCATCTGTAGGAGTTCTCTGGTGGAGATTTTTTTTNTGTGTGTGTGTGTGTGTGTGTGTGTGTGTGTGTGTGTGTGTGTGTGTATTTTTCTGCTTTCAATACTCTTTCTTTGTGCTGTATACTTGGTGTTTTAAGTATAATAAGTCATGAGTAGTTTCTTTGGGATTGTCTATTTTGGGTTTTGTGTGTTTCTTATATCTGTATAGATTTGTCTTTCCTTAAATAGACATTTTCTTCTATGATACTGTTGAATAACTGGTCTACATCATGAACCTAGGATTCTTTTTCATCTATGTCTATGATTCAAAGCTTTGGTCTTTTCACGGTGTCCTACAGTTTTTGCATGTTTCTTTTATATGTTTTTTGAAATTTTTCATATACTTTTCTTTAGTGACTCAATTCCTCTGTTACCTTCAAGTCCTGATATTCTGTCTTCTATTTGATCCAATCTATTCAAAAGGCATTTCTGTGAACTTTCTAATTGATGTATCAAGTTTTTCAATCCCATCTTCATTTCAATGTGAATTCTCTTCAATATTTCCATTTACTGAATTTAGTTTTCAAAGCCAAGAATTGTCTTCATTAGTTCATTCAATATTTATTTTTTCCTATACATCAATCAGATATTTATTGCTTTTATTTTTATGTTCATTGAGATGTTTGTTTGTGTCTTCTTCAAATGCCTTGAATTTTAATGTCGTTTATCATTGCTGCTTTAAATGCTATATGTTGTATGAATATACAGGTAATTATCAATGGAGACCATTTATTTAGGACTGACAGATTTATGGGGAGAAATAATGTCATAACCTTTCATAATGTTTGCATTTTTGTTATATGACCTGGACACGTGACCTTCTTTAGTTATATACAGGTTGTGAGATTCTAGGCTGCCTTTGCTGATTGAACAGTATCTAACTGTGTAGTACAAGGCATCCTCAAACTCGTGATCCTCCTACTTAAACCTCCGAAGTGTTGAGGTTTGTATATATACCAGACATCTTTCCCCCAAAAAAACAATCTGAAGTATTTTTTCAGTGAAAAGTAAAATTAAAAGAACTCTTTGGACTATATATGCTGAGGTAATTGCTAGGGATGAATACAAAGAGAGATCTAATGAAGGGGCAGGGGGTGTGAAAACTACTGATACTGAGTTTGATATAATCAAAATCAAAGGGAGAGAAAGACCAGGATAATCCAACATAGGAGTGAACAAATCACAAAATAGCTGATTATAACACATATTTGGAAATAATTCTATAATACATTAGAAAAGGAAATGGGATATAATATGGGCACATGTCAATCTAAATGAAATATATCACCATGTTTTTAAAGACTATGTATAGCTACCAAATTAGAATACATTGTACTCAAAGAAGTACTCAAGAGTCTACCACAAAATTCTCCCCCTGTGGTTAACAGTTAAGTAATAGGTTAATTTGCTCACACACATTACCTCATCATGTTACAAGTAATGATTCAGACCAGAAAACAAGGCAAAAGATGAATTCAGTCTTTGGAGTCAGCTAGCTAGTAACCAAATATCACCACATACTCTAGCTGAAAAATTAGATACAGTGCTAACACAACAGAAGCCCACAAAATGCTCATCATATTGCTCCATCTTTAAGAGACCATGAATCATGAAAGGTCTGAAATTAATTTCTGAGTATCTAGTGCTGTTTGTGTAATGATTGTAATATTAAGGCAAGATTTTACATTTCTAAGACGGAGCATTGTTTTATATAATTGTCTAATAGTTTCTAGTTGTCTCTGTTCCTTAATTTCATTCCATAGTTTAATTCTAAACCACTGTCGATCTAACCTATCCCCTCTTTATTCCACTGCTGCATACAACAATTTCTCTTCTGCTTTGCAAGAAATGTTTCATTCCCAAAAACTTGTTGAGTCATCTCCTAATTCCAACCTAGTCATATGTTATATGTTGTACCCTGTACACTATACATGTACACACACACAAACATATATACACACACACACAAATACACATGGGGGAATGGAGGGAGGGAGAGACTRCATATTGGTTATATATGTTATATTCTGATTAGCTATTGTAGTTATAAGTAAATAGTTGCTAAATTAATGTATGTAAATCCTTCCTTAAAACTAAAGAGATAAAAGACAGAAGTGCATGTTTTTGTTTTTGTTTTGTTTTGTTCTTGCAAATTTGAACATTTTCTACATGGTTTTCTATAAATATGAGGCAAATTTGTCAAAATTAAAGTATCTCTCATTCCTTCTGTAGGTTTCATRTGCTGTATTATGGAATTAAAGAATAGGTTTTCTGCTTCTGGAAGAATTACACAACATATTACGAAAGAAGCAAGGGTCTCTCAGTGGAAGCCAGAAAACTGCAAGAGATACATTTGTGTTCAGTTGACATTAACATGCTTCATTTCAACAAGACACAGTTCCATCCTTCCTCCTTTCTCCTGATAGGGATCCCAGGGCTGGAAGAGTTGCACCTGTGGATTGGCTTTCCCTTCTTTGCAGTGTATCTAATAGCTGTCTTGGGAAACATCATTATCTTATTTGTGATCCAAACTGAACGCAGCCTCCACCAGCCCATGTTCTACTTCTTGGCCATGTTGGCATGCACTGATTTGGGCTTATCTACAGCTACTATCCCCAAGATGCTGGGTATTTTCTGGTTCAATCTCAGGGAGATTGCATTTGGAGCCTGCATCACTCAGATGTATACCATCCATATATGCACTGGTCTGGAATCTGTGGTGCTGACAGTTATGGCCATAGATCGCTATATTGCTATATGTAACCCACTGAGGTACAGTATGATCCTCACCACCAAGGTGATAGCTATTCTGGGTGTAATTATCATAGTCAGGACTTTGGTGTTTGTGACTCCGTTTATATTTCTGATCTTGAGGTTGCCTTTCTGTGGTGTCCGGATTGTCCCACATACCTACTGTGAACACATGGGTTTGGCAAAGCTATCATGTGCCAATATCAGGGTCAATGTCATTTATGGATTGGTTGCTTTCTCAGTGGGATACATTGATCTATCTGTGATTGGATTTTCCTACATCCGGATTCTCCAAGCAGTCTTCCGCCTTCCATCCTGGGATGCTCGGCTTAAGGCACTAAGCACATGTGGCTCCCATGTCAGTGTCATGTTGGCCTTTTACCTTCCAGCTCTCTTCTCATTCATGACACACCGCTTTGGTCACAATATCCCTCACTACATCCACATACTTCTAGCCAACCTGTATGTGGCTGTTCCTCCTGCACTGAATCCTGTTATCTATGGAGTCAGGACAAAACAGATAAGGGAGAGAGTACTAAGAATGCTTAACCCTAAGATGCACTGAAAGTTAGTTCCAAGATCTTCCATAACAGTCCAACATACTTAACACAGTCCAGTCAGAAGTAAACATTAGAAACACATTTTGTTAAATTTCCACAAGATGGCAAGTAAACAATAAATTCTGAGGAAAAAATGCTCACTTCCCCTCACTATCACCATAAAAGCCAATCCCATTACATGACTCTCCATGATTCACAAGTTAGTGTACACCATCCAAAGATATTACATAAAGATTCCAAAATCTTATCTCTAGTCAAACCTATGGGAGGTACAACAAAACTCTTTTTTTAAAAAAAATCTTTATGACAACATAAAATTCCCAGTGAGAGAAAAGAGGAGGATTGGAAAAAGTTGGTGCCCATTAACTACCTTGAGTGGCATCTTCCCACATATGCTCTCCAGTCACATGTCAGAGCCAAAGTTATAGTGATAAAAAATAGCATGGAATATTATCTAAACCAAGAATAGAATGGTGAAAGATGAACTAAATGTCATAAAACATATATTCATTTAACCACAAGTTTGGCCTTTTCTGGAAGTCTGACCTGGACAGTACAATAAAAGTCTTTGAAGGTGGGTGTGACTACTTGAAATCCAAGTTCTTGTGAAGCAGAGGCAGTTGGACTGGAACACATCTGGACCCATCTTAAGCTACACAAGATCAGTATGTTCCAGACCAGTCTGTACTACATAATGATCTCCTGGGTCACAAAAAAAATCTAAGAGAGAGAAAGAGAGAGAGAGAGAGAGAGAGAGAGAGAGAGAGAGAGAGAGAGAGAGAGAGAACTACAAACAAAATCTAAATAAACCTTTATGAGATTCAGTATTCCTGTCCACAAAATGCTTTTTAAAAAACAACAAAAAATTAATTTGATGCTATGAACTCAAAAAAATGGGAAATGTTTGAATACTATTGAACTTCAAAACATATGGAATCTTGCATACTTAACACAGTATGTCTGCTTTTCTTGATGTATGTAGATTTATCTTTTTAATCATATTTTTGTTTATTCTTTGAAAATTTTATGCATATGTACAATGTACTGTAATCATATTCATCCTTTACCCTGCCCCTCCAACATGTCTCCATTCCAACTTCATTTTCTTTTTTCTCTTACAAATTTAGCCCATTGAGTCGAATTAATGGTGTCCACATTGATAAGGAGTCATCTTCTAGGATGTGGGCAATCTATAAATGGCTTCACCCCTAACAATCGTGAATTAAGTATAGCACTTCAGCTAGATGTAGGACTTCAGCAGCTCCTCCCATATCCTTGTTAGGGTTTTTTTAAATGGCTTGATCTTGGACAAGTCCTGTACCTGCATGCAGCCATAGCTGCTATAAGGTCATATTGCAGCAGCTGTATCCTGTCCAGAAGGTATTTCATCATATTCTTCCCTATCCTCCAGCTCTTCCCTATCCTTACAGTCTTTCTGTGATGTTCTGGGATATTTGAGGGCAGGGGAGGATTGCGGGTTAACATAGACATCCAACCACACTTGAAGGGACTCTGGCCAGCTCAGGCAGCCCTTGCCCTTCTCTCCCATTCTCTCTGCCCTGCTAAATCCATTAGATTAGCTAACCCTTCAGAGACTTGAGGCCTCAGGAAATGGGGAGGCCTGGTGGAGRGGGTGTGGTGGAGGTGTGGGTGGGGGGCATCCCTTGGAGACAGGAGGGAGGAGGAATGGGATGAGAAGCTGTGGGAGGGCAAACTGGGAAGGGGGTAACAACTGGATTGTAAGAAAATAAAAGTAATTGTAAAAACTTAGATTACATTTCCAAAAGTTAGCCGCCAAGGTCTATTTTCGTTTTTTGATCATTTCCTCCTCCTGAGGCTGACTAACAAGGTTCCATTATCAAAGTATTGAAGTCCAGCAATCAACACCTCCCTCTATGGCTCACCTAAGTAACATTCCCAATCAAAATTAAACATTTCATCCTAACATGGCTTTTCTCATTTTACCTTTATAAATTGCCATTTTCCTATGTGTCATATCTGTCTTCTCCTTACCCAGATGCAAGCCTTTGTCTTATCAAGACAAATACCCCTCCTCCTTCTCCTCTGTTTCCTTCCCCCTCTTTCTCATACTGTCTTTGTGGCTTATTCTCTGCCTTCTGTCCCTCTGGAGGAAATAAATCTCCTTTGTGCTGAGAACTTTGCTTTGGGGGTCCTGAGGCAATACTTTTCGTTTTAATTCTGAATACTTAAGATCACTTATTTTTCAGCTTTTTGAATAGTTATGGGTCTCTGTCTTATCATTACCTATTGCCAATAAAAGCTCTACCTAACTAGTTACACCCCCCGCCCTGGAGATCATTAGTTTAGGTGAAATAAAAGAGATTAAGAAAAACAAATATCACCTGTTATTTCATATGAAGTTTAGATTTATATATAAATAAATAAATATGGCCTAAAAGTATGTAGCTGGCTATAAGATGGGAGTAATATGGAATGAGGGGAGAATAAGATAATGAATAGATATGTCAAATGCAGAAATGAGCTCTAACTTTGGTGGCAATTAGTGACTCTGCTTTGGGAACCACAGTATATAAAAACCAAAGAGGAATACTCAAGAATTTAAAAATAGACTGTGTTCCCTATTTCCCAACTTCATGGCAAGCAAGCTGTATTTCTCCAGGGAACAGAAGGAATGTGAACTGTAATATAAATTTTCCTTTCTAAGAAACAGAGTACAGAACTATTCCTGCCTGCTAGAGGTACTATCTCCATCCAGTAAATTTAACCTCATGGAAAAATAAAGGCATCAAGTCATCTCCATGGTCCCAGTGAGAATAGAGCCAGGCTTACACATGGGAAAGTTGTGAGAATAGCATATGGGAGCAGATCTTGAAGGGTTATTAGACAGAGTCCTGGAATAGAAAACTAGTAAATGGCAAGGTAGAGATTGTACCAACTCTGAGGTAGACTCATGTACTTTTTGCGAAGGGCCCGGATCATACATAAGGATTCAAGGATCTGAACAAACWTAACAGGTAGAGGAGCTTTTAAACAGTACTTTGTACCTTGTACTCATGTACTCATACRGACATTGAGTCTTATGAGAGTATGTTGCAGAATGTAGATTTGAAACAGAAAGAAGGYTCCTAMTTGCTTCCATCTCACCTTTATCTAGTTCATCATTAATTGGAAACCTTCATGTCTACCTCTTTGTTCCTTTCTCATTTTCTAAAGTACCAGCTCCTCTTTCTGCTCTTCAGTTCTCTCTCCCTNGGTAGATAGTGCCGTCCTCTTCACCGCCTCCTCGTCTTCATAACAGTCAGGCAGGAAGAACATACTGCGTAGAGTGTGTGATATGGCTGATCTAAGTAATTAGTTGTGACTGTGAAATGCCACATCATTTTTGAGGTCCATACAACCACACTTAAAACRTGTCGTGACGGCAAGTAGAAGCTTCCGTGCAGCTGTCTCATGGTGCCTGGTGGCAGTGGTGACTTCTGATATGCTACCCATACGAACTCGATTCCTTACAAGAAGGAATGATAATCCAAACCAGAAAAAGATCAATGGATAAACAAAGTGGGGAAGCCATGGAGAGCCACATGTAGACTTGAAGAGACCTGCACCCCCCACAGCCTCAACGAAAACGCCTTCCGCCCACCGTTCTGTCATGTTCTCCTGCTTACTCAACAGTCTAGGAAGAAAGGCTTTCATACTCTGAAAAGCTTTTTCATGTGGCTCTGCATTCCAGAGAGAACTGGGGCTGGAAATCCATAGATGAGAAGACAGTTGAATGGCAAATGTGATTGTTAGGAGCTCGGACTTTGAAGTCGAGACTACCTAAATCCAGACTGTAGCTCTGTGACTCACTGCAAYATTAAGCAAAATTTCTTATGAGACTGAGATGTGAATGTGCCAGTCTTCCTGGCTGAACTGTAAGGGCTCTGTGAAGGGCTCTCCTGCAACATTAAACACTGAGTGTTTAAACATGGGCCTGGTGTACTGTTTCCTTAGGCTGAAAAGAAGCCATGTCTGTTGTCCCATCTCTGACCTCCAAGATGCTCAGGTCCTCCTTGTACTGTTTGGGGCATGTCACAGGTTGTCATAAGCTAGACAGATTTGCATGGTATGGAAGGCCAGCAGGCCGCACCTGACAACCCTGTAGAAGGCACAGGGATTAGGAGAAAGAATGCAATGTCCACTCACGGCTTTCTTATTTCTTGAAGGTAAATGACTCCAATTGTGACCAGGAGCTGCTTTCCCTGCTGGTGGATGCCAAGCTGCTGGTGAAATGTGTCTCCACACCCTTCTACCCACATATTGTTGATCACCTTGTGGCCAACAACCAGCAAGGACGCTGGGATATAGAGGAGCTGGCTAGACACCTGCAGGAGGCCGGCCATGAGGTCGAGGCTGGGTCACTCCTCCTGGCTGTCCAGGGGACTCACCGGGTCTTCAGAACTTTCAGCACTGCCCTCAGTGCAGTGAGGCAGTGGGTGTGAGCACAACCACCCATGACCCTGCTCCTGGCCAGAGAGAGCATCAGACCCCAAAGCCATGCCCGAAGCAGCATTTGTAGCAATTAATTGTTCTCAGCATTTCTAACAAGTCGCAAATAAAGGTATATATATAACCTGCAACCGGATGCCCTTTGAGTACTTTCTTTCTCATACTGATGGTTTAGCATACTCTGGTATTACTCTTGATGCTTTTTTGCCTTTTTAAGCTTTTCTTTTGAGTAGACCATAGTTTCTGAATGTGAAGCTGTACTTAAGAAAATTAGGAATGGTGGCACGCTGTGAGAGAGGGTGGTATCCAGTGGCTTGGCCACCTGCCAGAGGCTGCAGGACGAATGGTCCTGTGTTCAAGGCTCAGGCAGTTCTTGTGGCCCTAAGTCAAATAGTCTCCCTCCCCAAATCTAGGGCCGCTCATGAAAGTCAGTGTTAATTTATGTAGCTAACGAAGTTATTGAGGATTGTGTGAGGATGTGTGTGTGTGTGTGTGTGTGTGTGTGTGTGCATCTCCATTGGGTACATAGGAAAGGCTTGAGAATACTAATTTCCTGCCTGTTAGCTATTAAAGCCTATGAATGTTGCTTGTAAAATGCAGCTAAATGATCAGTAACAACACACGGGGCTGCGAGTCAGTTAGCATGACTGTCAGCATAAGCATATTAAAGCTGAGATATTGACGTGTCTAAAGCCTCCGAAGGCGCGTTGCCCATGGTGAGAGGTGAGCACGCTCACCCATAATCCACTGGTGCTTGTTTCTCCTCCCTGCCCCCCAGGCCTGTGGTCCAGGACAGAGCCTGTGGCCCGGTGCTCTGCCCGTGGCTTTCAAGAGAGTCTCTCTTAACCTTCATGTCCTGGATCATGGGATGGGAAACAAAGAAACCAGTGCCGTTGGCTCAAAGCTCCTCTACCCTGCCACCAAGAAATAATTTGGAGTGGAGGGAGTATGGCTGATAATCAATAGGTAAAATCTAAGTGTGAATGGGATAACATTTTTATAGATGTTTTGTCATGAAGAAATATGTAATATATAAATGTACATTTTATATATTAAAATGTATAAATAAAATATATAAGATACTTTATATTTTGAAACTGCACTTGGCCAGTTTCTATATCATATCAAAGCCAGCAGTATGCTAGCACACTAGAGTAGATCAATCTGCACATCCTGATCCAGATACTCCTAACTGAGGCGGGCACACCAGCTTCGAAGGATGTTGTCACTTCATGGGTGCTCTACGTCCCCACTGGTGTCCCCGTGCTCCTACTCCTCTACAAACAGCTGTGCTGTCTAAAACAGAAATTATCATCAGTCCCTTCAGAGTCTTCCTGCTAACTGCACTCTCCCTACCTGTGTGGCCTTTGAGTTCCTCTCCCCAGACCTCAGCAACACTGAAATTTGAAGAAGGTTGGCACAAGGACTCAAGTCCTTGGGCAGAAAGGGATAAACTCTGCTTTGACACCATATCGGTTTATCTGAAGCCACATTTGAAGGGACTCTGGCCAGCCTGAATGTAGCCCTGCCAGGCCGTGCCCTCTCTCCCATTCCCGCTGCCTTGCTCTACAAGCAAAAGAAAACAAGAGAAACATTGTTAGATTACAGACCTAAAGCTCGCCCCCAAAGCCTGTCCCCACTTCCTCCTCCCCAGGCTCACTACCAAGGTTCAGCTTTCAAAGTTTTCTTGAAGTCCAGCAACCAAAAACTCCTGTGGCTCCCCTAATTAACACGCCCAATTATAATTAAACACCTCATCCTTACATGGGCCTTCCCTTGTACCTGTATAAACTGCCATTTTCCTATGGGCCACGTCTGTCTGCTCTCTTCCAGCGGCAGTCATCTGTCCCACTCCAAGACAAATACCCTTTCTCCCTCTCCTTTATCCCCTTACGTGTACCCCTTGTCCTCTTCGTCCTCATTTGTCTCTTATCCCCTGTTCTCTGTCCCTCTGGGGCAAACAAATCTCCTTTGCTTGGTCTGGGGAGCCCTGGACCCACGCCATTCCTCACAAGATCTGAAAGCAGTTGCTGCAGAAGTGGAGACAAGAACAAAATGTAACAAATTCACTACAGACAAAGAGCAAAGACTTGCGGTCAGTCCAGAATTGTGTTGGTCTCTCTGCTGGTGTTCAGAACGTCAGCCATAAATGCCAAATGGAATAAGATAGCATGTTGTCTTTCTGGTGAAAAATTCATCAGTTACCTCAGACTTTTCTCTGTGAAAACAAAGCGGAACAAAATGGCTGCAATAGCTTCTAGATTTAGAGTGTGGAAAGCCGGGGAATAGACCAAAGGTGAGTCATTGTAGCTTTGAAGTGGCCTTGCAGATAAAATAGCCTAGGTGTGAACAGCAAGACCTTCTAACAGCAGACTGCTTGTTGGTGAGCCTGAGTTTCCTCCTCTGTAAACAGAATTAATAGTATCTTCCTCAGTTTACTAAATTATTTCAGTCATTAGGGAACCGTGATGAAAATCGGAGATTGACTTGAGAACAAACCTTGGTTTCAATGCTGTGTTCACTGTACCATGAAGTGTCTTGGTCCCTCTGCTGAGCAGCCTGCATACATTTGGGGGGAATATTTAAATGGCATACTCCTCTGTTCTCCATTCCTTTCTTCTGTTCTGGTGAGCACAAGCCTGGGCTATAGTAACCCCATCTCAAATCAAGAATGAGTTGATACATTCCCAAACTCGCCTGTCTCTCCCTTATCCCTGAGGAACCTCCACACAATTCTTCCTTCTTTTCTTCCTTTCTTCCTTCCTCCCTCCTTCCCTCCCTCCCTCCCTCCCTCCCTTCCATCCATCCTTCCTTCCTTCTTCCCTCCCTC
>BDUI01000942.1:204550-220596 GCA_002335545.1 Apodemus speciosus
TTCTTTAAAAATCTCAGTGATGTTCTGAGAATGTACTGTGCATGCTCAAAGGAAGAAGATGGGCAGAGAGGGGTGATTAGCCTGGGGCAAGAAAGGTAGCAATTGGAGAAGAGAATAAAAAGCAACATAAATATAGGGGTTGGGGRAAAAATAAAAATGAGGGGACTTTTTAGAATATTCTTCAAAACAGGGGCCAAGAATCCTGTAACCAACACACAGCTCTTAAGTTAAAATACCAGTTCAAATGGCTTTGTATGCACAAGTAAGAGCACATCAGCAATAATATCCATGAACATGCTATGGTGGAAGTGGGAATTTATCACAGGGTTCCAATAATGACTTTGGGGAGAAGAATTAGACTCTACCAGGGATCAGCCCCCTTATTGACTTCCCCACAAAGAGCACTCAAAATCGCCTTGGAAGGTAGAGACTGAAAAGACAGAAATACAGTACTAGTGTTCTTTCTGAACATGGCTGACAATATGGGTTATGAAACTTTCTTTCTAATGGATTCTACTATACTTTTCTAGAAAACACAAGATTTGGAACTGTGGTTTTTGTTTGAGTCAAACATCAAAACCCATTTATGACTGATGAAGTCACTAGGAAAACTAGTAACAATGGAAAAAATCAATATTTCACATCAACAAATGTGAATTAGTTCTTTTCCTCAGAATGCMACAGAAGAGACCCTCTTGTTATCATGTCAGGAGCCATCTAGGAAAGGCTAAATAAAGGCATGCAGGTGACTATTGGTGGAGATGGTGACATCATTTTACATGACTGGATGAATAAACTCTGAATGGCAGGACCTTTCAGAGATCTTATCTCAGGAGTGATTCTTTTTGCTGGTATACCTTACCAGTCATTATTACATATCCTAATGATTTCTGGATATTACCACCCTATTAGGCATATTTCCTACAGATCAATGAATATGTGTTCTCTTGTAATAATGCTATGTAGATCAACTGATGATTTCATAATTGCTAATAAATATCCTATAAAATCTCTAAATTTATACAAATAATCTCCAGTCCCCTGAAAAACTGCAATTTGAGCTCTGTACACCTACATGTGTCATGGGATAATTATGCTAGGGTAAGAAAGCATGCTTGAAACAAATTTATGATCAGGAAAAACATTCCTTCTAGGGTAGCTCTGAACCCATTATCTGATAACTGAATGTCATAAACTTGGAAGGAAAAAAATATTGTACATGCAAGGACAGATAATAAATTGACTAATTTATCTATAGAAAACTTCAAAACAAGTGAGACACAAGGCAGATGATATGCCTTTTGACAAATCTGTGCTGACTTATAACAAAAAGTATTGCTTTAAACTTTTAATGAACTTAAAAGATAGAAGATTGATAATGAATGTTTAGTATGTTTATGTACTAGTCTTAATGGAACATATGTAAACATTTCTGCTGTAACTCATTATTCAATTTATGATTTGACTTTATGTCTCAAACTTGCTATAAACTTTTGGAATGTAATGATACTTGGAAAACCAAGTGATCATTTATCCTGAGAAAGTCTAAGAACTAAGAACAACAATACGGGAGGGGCTTTTTTCTTTTAGGAGTATAAAGGAAAGGATCTTTTTCTTTCTTTCACCAATAGAGATATGGGTCTTTTTTTCTTACTGAGGGGATTTTTACTACTTTCAGCAACAAAAAGGTAAAAGCTTTTTCTTTCTCCGAGCAGTAGAGGATGGAGCTTCTCTTTCAACCAGAATGAGTGYGTTCTTTCTACACTGGTGCTTGATCAATGATACTTGTTCATGGAGGCTTTTTCTCAATCCACCAAACGTGTGTGTGTATGTGTGTGTGTGTGTGTGTGTGTGTGTGTGTGTGTGTGTGTGTGTAAAGTATATTGTNTACTATGTTGAATAAATATGGAGAGAGGGGGCAGCCTTGTCTAGTCCCTGATTTTAGTGGGATTGCTTCAAGTTTCTCTCCATTTACTTTGATGTTGGCTACCGGTCTGCTGTAAATTGCTTTTACTATGTTTGGGTATGGGCCTTGAATTCCTGATCTCTCCAAGACTTTTAACATGAAAGGATGCAAGAGAGAACTGCTTGGAGAACTGTCTCAAGCAGAACATAGAGGGAACAATCTGGAAAGCTGTCTTGAGCGGAACATAGACTGCAGCTTGGGCCTGGATTTGACTTCAAGCCATTTGTTTCACTGCTCWCTAACACCCCTTTTCTCAGAACCCCTCTGCAAGCTGAGGCTTGTCCTTGACTACTAATACAGGAAGAAAGGGTTTATTTTAGCTCACAATTTCAGATAATAGTCCATCATTGTGAAGCTGCTAGTCTCATCCACAGTCAAGAGCAGAGGGAGAATGAATAAATGCATGCTAGTATTCTGCTCTTTTTCTCTACTTTAGATCCCAAATCTAGAGAACGGTGATACTCACAGTAGGCAATATAATTCAGATAGCCCACCATAGGCCAATGTGATTTAGACAACTTCATTAGGACTCTCTTCTGGTGATTCTAGTTTCTGTCAAGTTGACAATTAGAAGTAACCATCACAAAGAAGCTGGTGTCTTTGTTGCTTCAAACCATTTCCCACATCTAGTTTGCTCTCTGGTTTTCACCACGGAAGGTATGTGGTAACTGGCTTGAAAAAGAAGGGATGTAATATCTGAGAGAAGTGAAAAGGTCTGTGGCTTACTCAACCCAAAGTCAAATTTGGGTTGGGAGATAAGATTGCTTTGTGTTGGGGTTTGGTTGATTGGTTGGTTGGTTTTAATCAGCTGCCTTTGGTCCCTGGGTCTGAATAGCAGTGTCCCTAGAGGAAAAAGATGAGTTAAGTTCTCCATCATTTTGAAAATTAGGTCTTACCTTTTTGCAGAGAAAACTCATTATGATAAACCTAGCAGGAACGCATTCAAGGGCAAGCTCGCCCTACCCTGTGGAGTGAGCTATGGTTTCTATAGTTCACTCTAAATGCTGCAGCTCCACACTCATTTGGCTCCAGCAGCCGGGGACTCAGTCTTTCGCCTTGATAACTCAGAGTCATTAAAAACTGAAGATGGCTTATACAATGGGAAATAGACTTAGGCCTGCTCCAGAGCTTGGCAGGAAGAAAAGGAGGCTTCTATTTTCAAGTACCTGTGCTGTGGAGCTGGCAGGCTGTTTTTTGACTCTGATGAATCCAGCACTCTAAGGAATGAGATCAGCCATGCACACTCAAGAGCACTAGAGTGTTACCTGCACACAGCCGCAAATCCAGGATCACACACACCAAACAGCTGCTGGCGAAATGGGTGCTGGTGCTGGTCTTGGACTCCCGGACATGAACACTTTAGAGCTCTGGAAGGCTGCTGGCAACCTTGCATCTATTGCAGAAACCAGAGTCTTCATAATGTAAGCAGGGGAGAGAAAAAAGAGCTGTGTGATTTTATATTTGTACGTTCTGGAAATAGAAATTAGCCTAATGCTAAAAAGAGCAGAGGAAAGAACCAATGGCAACTCCAACCCTGCTCTGGCCAATCCTTATACTGTTGGTATAGGAACTGGCACTATTTTTGCAAGCAGCATACCAGTTGCTGAGAGCACACACTACACTAGAGTCAGGCCTAGGGATCTGAAGCCAACCTGGCTAATTTATAACCTTAGATACCTTCTCTAATTGGGTTTCTGGGTATATGGTATCTACCACCCCATCATTGTAAGCCACAAGTTCATTTACAGGGAAAGGGGAGGAAGAGGAGAGGAAGGGAGAAGAGCCTCCACAGGAAGATCTTCCTTGACCCAGGCCTTGACCTTGCTCAGCTCACATGGGGAGGCCAGAAGGAAACTAAAGTCCTAAGGAAGCGCCCTGACTCCTCCCTGTCTTATCTTTCTCTGGACACTTGAATCATGAACCTCTCTGTACCTGAACTGAGCTGTGGCAGCAGTCAGAATCCTGCTCTTCCAGAAGGCAGACTTTCATTCGTTTGCAAGCCAGGAGACACAGGACAGATCTTCCTACCATGTCAAGGTCTGCTGTCTTCTGGGTAGGGTGCAAGCCCAAGTTCAACAGCACAGGCCCTGTGTGTGCTTGTCTCTTGGCAAAGGGGTTGAGCTGTCCTGCATTCCTGATGTTTCTATCCGCGCTCAGCTCCATCTGTAAGAGCCTCGCTTCCTTCTGCTCCTTTCAGTCATTAGTCCTACTGGTTGCAATTTACCTGTGCCAGGAGAGGGGAGGGCTGTGCTCCTGGCACTCGGTAAACTCACCTGAGCTCATTTCTTTTGTACTACCTTGTCTAGAAAACTGCCCTAGCAACAAAACAGCATAAAGTATGATATCTTCATTCTCCACATATGTGTGCAGGGTCTCTTTAAAATTTNTATATTGTGAAAGTATGCATGAACAGTTGAGCTGATGAGACAGGTAGCCAGACCTGACCAGAATTTGTGTGTGTGTGAATGTATGTCTGTGCATATTGTCTGTGTAAAAGATTTTAATTCTTCTCCTTTCTTTTTTCTCTGCCTCACAAAGAGTTAATGAGTTMCTGGCCTCTCACCTGACCATTCCTTGAGAGACAAAGAAAAGGAATCAGTGCTTATTAGCACAAAATAGTAAGAGAAAGAAACCAGCACTTATTAAAGCACAAATAGTAGGAGAGTTACAGAGTAAGAAACCAGCACTTATTAAACATCAAATAGTAAGAAACCAGTACTTACTAATAAGATATAAGGTTAGGGATCATCAGTCTTTAGCCTTCCTCTGATTCTGTGTTCCACTTCAGCTCATTCTCTAGTCAGAGTAAGCCTCCAGCATTATCATGGGACAGTATACCTCCTGGCATTAGCACAGGCCATACTTGTGCTTGCTGCCAAGATCTGAATCTTTGACTTGGGATGAAAGAAGGTAAACGCTGATGAATTCCCACTGTGTGATGAATGCCACACTGTCAGACGAAATGAGCAACTTACCTTCAAAGCCCTGGAAGCTGATCATATTTGTACCCCCCCCCAAAATACATAGTGAACAGTTGTGGCAAGGATGGCTTTCATATTTGAATAAGTGCAAATAATGTTTTTTAATATAAATTCAAGTAGTAWATTAATATGATGGCAGTATATCTTTATCCTAGCTTGTTCCCCATAACAACACAGAAAAACCAAGATTTATTTTAAAGCTTTACGTCAATACCTAGGTTGTCTATTTTAATATCCTAAGATAATCTGACCACTTCCCAGCTAAGAATCCCAATACTTGCAATTATGGCTTCCATTGTCCAGCTGAACTTTATGAACTCTTTCTTCATTCCTCCTCCTGGCAGATCTGCCTCTCCCTTTGCTTTCTTCCCCTCACTGGCAGAAGTCCTGCCCTATTTTCTCTTCTGTACAGCCATTGGGTAATCCACATTTATTGACAAAGCAGAAAATAAACAGTAAGTGAAGTGAAAACTTCTAGTTCTTTGGAAAGTTGATTATGCCAAATGATGTTTATCTGGGGCACATAGGTGAAAGGATGTCTTTGCTAAAGTAAACACATAAAAGACACTTTCCCTGAAGCAGACACAGGTGAAACRATGTTTGGATATAGCAGACATGTGAAAAGGATGCTTGAGAAAGGAGTATAAATATAACCACAGACAGTTTGAGAGAGCACTGAATCTTGGTTTGCTCTGCCTCTCTATTCTTCGCTAAGGACATGCATGTACTGGTTTGCCTTACATAGTGTTGTTGAGCTCAACTTGTGATAATTCCAATATTAAGAGAAACTCACCCAAGAACTACTTGTGAGGTTCCTGCAGTAGCTTGCCACTTCTGCAGCCTCACCACAGATCGGTTGGTGAACCCAGTGGTTTCTTAGGATTAAGCTACAGTTGCTAGTTTGCTGAAAGGACTAGACTGTAGCTGCCRGTTCGAGTCTGGTGTCTGCCTGTCTACAGGACTGTTCTGCAGCTGCTGAATCTTATTTGGTGTTTGCTATGGGACTGAACTGCTGCCCAAGAAGATCAAGCTGCTCCCACCCAAAACAAACTATTGCTGAACAGGTCCACTTTGTCTCTATCCTAATAACTTTTCTTTTCCACTACCTCTGCTGGGTATTTGGCTAGGGAGATATTTAAACCTTACTAAAAGTAAGTTGCAAAAAACTTTAAGCCTACAGGAAAGAATTATTTACACAAATTTGAGAAAGGAGATTGCAATGTTATGTCCACATTGAAAACAAGATATGAGGGCAGAGAAATCAACATTTGAATAACACAGGGATAACCTTTATACAGTGAACAAAAACATTATGCATACAAGTGTGCATAAGACAATATGTTGTCCTATGCTATGAATGGCAGGCTCNTGTGTGTGTGTGTGTGTGTGTGTGTGTGTGTGTGTGTGTAAACAACAGTCAGGAGACAAGTTGAAGAAGTTTTTTTTTCCCCCTTCCATCATGGAGTCTTGAGGATTGAACTCAGGCCATCAGGTTTGATGCTATACACGGCTACCTGTCAGGCATCTCGCTGGCCTCATGTGCATAGTCTCTTCTATCATGTATTAGCCACAAGCCACCCCAGAAAAGGGGTGGAAAGAAAGGACCATCCTCCCTCTGTAGGAGAAAGCCAACCCAGGAGTATATTAACTTGGCCCAGACTTCCTCAAGATGGAGGCAAGATTGGAATGGGTGTCAGTCTGACTCAACAGGCTTGATTTTACACAACTCCATGCTCCTTGAGAATTCTAGTTTCATGCGCCCAGGTAGGAGTCTCCATATCTAGGTACTTTGAGAAAGGGAGATACCACAGCCAATGACACAACCACTGTTTCCTTGCCAAAAGCACATAATACAAAAGGGTCTCCAGATCTGTTAGGCAAAAGGAAAGTTCTTTGACTCCATTCACATCCACTTCTTGTGTAAGTAGAGAAGTTTTCTCATCCTCACTTAGAAAAGGGACATTCCCATTCAGGGAAAAAATATGCAAAATCTGTATGACCATACACAGCTGGTCATCAGTAGTGTGCAACAGTTTCACCTTCCCAAACTGGAGAGAAGGTGGGAGGCTCTGGGTTTCCATATTGGGAAGGAGCCGTGAGGTGTAGAACATTTCAAGGTCACTGGCCCATCTTCCCGCTCTCTTCTGCCAAGACCCTTTCCCATGGGGTTTTCTGCTGAGTATTGTCTCCAGGCAGCTTCTTCCTGAGACAGGGCTTTAAGATACCTCCCATGTTCTCAGGGGTCCCCTAGCCTGTTCACGGCGTGCCAGGTATGTCCCTTTGTTTCAGTGTCACAGAGCCCTCCCTTCTCACCTTGTTTGTCTCCTTCCAAATATTGTGCTAAGTCCTCTCTCAGAGGATGCTCCTCCCACCTGCCTCTCCTGTGCAAACAGTGGCTCCGATGTCTACCTGAATCCCATTCTTTCCTGCCTGGAAGGCCTTTCGTGGCTGTCTTGTCTGATGCTCTGTAGCATGACTGTAAAMGTCTTCCCCATGCTGGGGTTGGGAGTCGCTCCATGCAACATGGAAATCCTCTCTAGGTAATCCTCGTAGTAATCCTATTGTAGGTTATTTTTCATGTACTTTATGGAGCACTGTGAGATTCATGGAGATCAAACAATGCTCCTAAATCAATCATGAATCAGCAGAATTGAATCTGTCGCATCTTGTTTTCTAGCCTCTTTTGTAGTTCCGTGTTCCAAGCAGTGTGTATGTATGCACATGTGTGCATGTGCATGTATGTTTGTGTGTGTGTGTGTTTCAACATCTTATCTACCTTAAGCATATAGTGCAGTGGGTTAAAGTCCATTTACTTTATGCAACCCATCATCAGAACAYCCCTGCCTTGCAGAACTGAACCTTTCTACTCATTAAACAGCTTCCCTTTCCATCCACCCCCATTTGAGCTGACCACCCCTCAACCTTCAGTCTCTGAATTTGACCTATACTGACCTGTTATGTAAGTGAACACGTACAGTATTTGTCTGTTATTTTTAACTTCACTTACTTAATTCAGTGCCAACAAGGTCCATAATATTGTATCTTGAGTCAGAATTCCTTTCCCTCTTAAAACTTAAACTGTTATTACACTAGGCCTTTATTTCAGCATCAGTGGGCAAGGTCAAAACATCTTGCTCTTTGCCATCTCTGTTATTCCACAGCACAAGTTTGTTTAAGGGTAAGCTTTGCAAGGAGAGAGCRTCTGGACTCTAGATAACAGGTCCCCCACTGAAGGCGTGATATACCTTGGGAGAGAGCTGGGCTGATGACCTCAAGTGTCCCCACTTTGAACCAGAATCCTTGAGAGGAGGAATCTCCTACCTGGCAGCTGCTCTACTTGAAATTCCCTTCAGAGAGTCTTCAAAGCAAGGGGTTAGAGATGGGTAAGAACGGAATGCTGAGAAATCAAAGCACCGGACAACAGGGAGGTGACCTTTCGACTGCCAATAATAACAATGAACAAACAAAGAAACAAACAAAAAACCAGGTGACAGACCTCTCAGTTTGCCTAAAATACAYAAAATTAGCAATGGAAAAAATATGCAATTGTGATGGTTAACATTGAACTATTAGCTTGACTGGACCGAAAATTACATAGAAAGTGTGATTTGGGGCATGCCTGTTGAGGGGTTTCTCAATTAGCTGAGGGAGGAAGACCCACTCTAAATGTGGGCTGGGGGCTACAATATAAAGGACTGGGAGATTTAATGGAATGGAGGAAGGTGACACTCTGAAGCTGCTTCCTGACTGTGGTTGGTGTGACAGGCCACTCCTGTCCAACACTAGGACTTCCTCCCTGTGGTGGTTTGAAAGAAAATGGATCCCCTTGACGGAGTAGATGTGGTCTTGTTGGAGGAACTATGGGGGTGGGCTTTGAGGTCCCAGATCCTAAGCTAGGCCAGTGGCTCAGAGCCTTTCCCTGGAGATCCAGGTGTGGAACTGTCAGCTCTTTCTACAGCATGTCTGCCTACATGCCACCATGCTTCTTGCCATGACGATAATGGACTCTACGCTTCTGAACTATTAAGCCAGCCCCAATTAAATGTTTTTCTTTATAAGAGTTGCTGTGGCCATGGTGTCTCTTTCCTACAATAAGACACTCCTCTTGATGGACTACATTATGGAACTATAAACCAAAACTAACTTTTCCTTGTTCCTCCTTTTAGAGTACCTTGTCAACAACAGGATGATAAGGATATAGAGGGTAAAGCATAAAGATGAACAAATATNATTAATATGATGGCAGTATATCTTTATCCTAGCTTGTTCCCCATAACAACACAGAAAAACCAAGATTTATTTTAAAGCTTTACGTCAATACCTAGGTTGTCTATTTTAATATCCTAAGATAATCTGACCACTTCCCAGCTAAGAATCCCAATACTTGCAATTATGGCTTCCATTGTCCAGCTGAACTTTATGAACTCTTTCTTCATTCCTCCTCCTGGCAGATCTGCCTCTCCCTTTGCTTTCTTCCCCTCACTGGCAGAAGTCCTGCCCTATTTTCTCTTCTGTACAGCCATTGGGTAATCCACATTTATTGACAAAGCAGAAAATAAACAGTAAGTGAAGTGAAAACTTCTAGTTCTTTGGAAAGTTGATTATGCCAAATGATGTTTATCTGGGGCACATAGGTGAAAGGATGTCTTTGCTAAAGTAAACACATAAAAGACACTTTCCCTGAAGCAGACACAGGTGAAACRATGTTTGGATATAGCAGACATGTGAAAAGGATGCTTGAGAAAGGAGTATAAATATAACCACAGACAGTTTGAGAGAGCACTGAATCTTGGTTTGCTCTGCCTCTCTATTCTTCGCTAAGGACATGCATGTACTGGTTTGCCTTACATAGTGTTGTTGAGCTCAACTTGTGATAATTCCAATATTAAGAGAAACTCACCCAAGAACTACTTGTGAGGTTCCTGCAGTAGCTTGCCACTTCTGCAGCCTCACCACAGATCGGTTGGTGAACCCAGTGGTTTCTTAGGATTAAGCTACAGTTGCTAGTTTGCTGAAAGGACTAGACTGTAGCTGCCRGTTCGAGTCTGGTGTCTGCCTGTCTACAGGACTGTTCTGCAGCTGCTGAATCTTATTTGGTGTTTGCTATGGGACTGAACTGCTGCCCAAGAAGATCAAGCTGCTCCCACCCAAAACAAACTATTGCTGAACAGGTCCACTTTGTCTCTATCCTAATAACTTTTCTTTTCCACTACCTCTGCTGGGTATTTGGCTAGGGAGATATTTAAACCTTACTAAAAGTAAGTTGCAAAAAACTTTAAGCCTACAGGAAAGAATTATTTACACAAATTTGAGAAAGGAGATTGCAATGTTATGTCCACATTGAAAACAAGATATGAGGGCAGAGAAATCAACATTTGAATAACACAGGGATAACCTTTATACAGTGAACAAAAACATTATGCATACAAGTGTGCATAA
Source organism: Apodemus speciosus (assembly GCA_002335545.1). Taxonomy (NCBI): domain Eukaryota; kingdom Metazoa; phylum Chordata; class Mammalia; order Rodentia; family Muridae; genus Apodemus; species Apodemus speciosus. The sequence goes on from BDUI01000942.1 coordinate 214,937, forward strand.
GACAATATGTTGTCCTATGCTATGAATGGCAGGCTCYAGACAAGGATATGAAAAATCCCAGGTGACAAGAGCCAGCCTGCACATTGGCCAAGTTATCATGCCCTTCTTCAGCAAGCTACAGAATAAGAACATGTGATTGAGGCCCTGTTAGAACCAAGTTTGAGTTATCTTGCTGCCAGAGCATATACATCTCAAAGATGTTGGGCATCACTAAGCTKAATGCAGGTGAATTTGAAGACATGRTAGTTGAGAAACAGCTCATTTTTTGATGGCTGTGGGGTCAAATGCATGCTATTGTAGTCTCCTGGACAAGTGGTCTAAGTGGTCAGCCCTGCTTTCCCAGGGACTCYCACAGTGCTCTCCTATACTTCATCAAATCATGTTTAGTAATAAATCTCACATACAGTCTACAAAGAAGAAAGAAAGTAAGAAAATAAAGAAGAAAGAAATATTGATGGATGATGGAAACAGTATAACCATTTTGGAAGAATAAATATAATATTAAAATAACAGAATATTTAATTTGCATGTAAATAAACACTTCCCTTCAAGCATTCAAAAATATTTATTGAAAGTCATTCTGTGACCAATATATTAATCAAAAAGGAAACTCTAAGAAAAACATAGTCTAGTGGCAAATGTAGAAACTTGAAAAAATCAAGTATATTACAATGCATTAAAATTAGATTAAAACATGTAAGGGACATTGGAATCCCTAAGATAAAGGGGTATTGATTCTCTGGAAAGTACCAAAAACTAACCACAGAGAGTGGTATAGATAGATTGGATGATGCAGAAGAATATAACAGAAAACTATATGACCATGAACCAGAGCATAGAAGCAAAAAGCCTTTTGCTCGTTTTTGGAAAAGGAATAGTGATTCCCAAAGTCTTTCCTGTCCTAGCTAATGAAATTCCACACTTGCTATCTCATAAGGACAAATTTTAAAATTACTGTGTCTCCCAATTTCTCTTAAAATGAAAGCTGCCCTTCTTCTTGGCCTTGGAATCCTACTTTTATTGTTTTCTGGTTTTGTTTTTGTTGTCACCTCTGTCCAAGCTGAAGCCATCTCATCTCCATTTGGATTATTACAATGACCTAATTGGACATGGATGAAGCTTTTTGCTTTAGCTCCTTTTATTTTTTTCTGTAGTACAGTCCAATATGACTATATTGGAACATATTCTGGAACATATATTGGAACAAGAACATGCATTTCAAACCATGTCAGGCTAGTTATATCTCTACTATGCATAGCCTCACAATTCACTCATAATAGAAAGAAATGCTAACAATATCTGAAAGGACCATACATAGTCTGAACTACTTGGCCCCTCCTCCAACCACTATCTATACTACTTCCTTCATTTTATTCTTCCATGGCTTGCCATTCATTGTTCCTCTTAGTGCATAATTTACCCTTTTCCACTGAGTCTCATTGATTACAATATTTAAAATAATATAAACTACTTCACTCCCAAGCATAAAATTATTACTAGCTAATGACCATGGATTCAAGCAATTTTATTTTTAATACCATCTGTTCTCAAATAATCAAGAGAAACCTTAGATTTGTGATAAGGGCGTCATAAAAGATATTGAATCCTTTATACCATGCTACCTTGCTGGTCATTCCTCAAGGCAAGCTACATCAAATTCTGAAGGAGGGTAAGGTTGCAGTCTAATCTGCTCATAGGCTTCAAGGTCCAGTCAAGAAGAAACAGAAGAGACTAAACTCTGAAGTGCAACCATGGCAATCTATCTGCATGGAATATATTATGCAATGAGTCTGAAAACATTAGTGAAATACAGAAAATGTAAAATGTGGATAACAAATGAGAGAAGCCATAGAGATAGATATGCTGATTTGAAAGAGTTCCCAGTTCTGGTACACAGAGAGGAAGACAGGATGGCAGGAGGAGCTCATCAGTGGAGTGTCTGGGTTGAGGAGGGTACTGAAATGTTTAGAAAGATGAAATCTGCTACATTTGATAAACCAGAGCTTTGGAAGAGGAAAGAGTACATGGAGACAGAAATTTGAAAGTCTGTGGAGAACCTTCCTCCAGTGAATGTATCATGTAATAAAACTGCATGAACTAAGAGGAGCTAGGGAGGTAGGCAAGGAGTATGACTAAGATTACCTAGTTCAGACAGCTACCCACTGCAGTCAGAAAGAAGGACAATTCTCTGGGTTCCTGGGAGGTATTGAAAGAGTAAATCAAACGTAATCATAGATTAAGAATTGTTCTGAGTCTTTCATAACAAATCTTAAGAACAAAGCCCATATATCCTAAAAGCAAACTATTCTCAAATAACTTGCTAGACTTTCATAATGAATCCTAAGAATGCCTATAAAGGTCACATTTATAAGATTTGGTACACAAAAAAGCAACATCCCAAAATATCTGATATGAACTGGGCAGTAGTGGTACAAGCCTTAAATCCCCGCACTTGGGAGGCAGAGGGAGGCACGTCTCTGAGTCCAGTGTTAACCTGGTCTACAGAGCAAGTTCTAGGACAGCCAGGGGTGTAAAGAGAAACACTATCTCAAAAAATAGTTTAATATAACAATTAACAATAATTTCCAAATACAGAAATAATTAGAAAATATAACCCAAAATAGAATGAGAAAAGTTAGTTGAAATTAGCAATGATGTTAGAATTAGAAGATATGAAGGGTAAGATAATTGCTGGGATTTCATTCTATATATTCAAATGAATGAAGATATAGACAATATTTGGAAGATTACCTTCCAAATTAAGATTACTTTCCATAGGTGAAAAGTATGGTGTCTGAAATGACAAAAGGAATTCGGGGCATATTAAGCACTGAATAAAAAAAAAAGCACTGTCTTTTATTTCATTAAATTAAAATATTTCCATTGAGTATTGAACATCTTGCACTAATACATCAGTGATTTTTTTTTACTATTTCTCTTACATTTTTTGTTAACAGTTCCATGAAAAGAGTTGTTATAGTTTAACTTTGAGTCATGCAGTGTTAGGCAGTCTACCTATATGATAGGCATATGCAGGAAGCCCATACAAACTGAGCTTGTCCACTCCCTGGAAGGTACCAAGTGAACGTGTGCACCTAGTCCTGAGCACATACAGATGTGTATTATAAGCTCTTCACCAAGGAGATTGACTTAATCCCTGCAGGACAGACAGCCAGTGTAAGAATTGATTACCAGGGCAAATTCCTTTCCAAAAGAAAGAAAATTATTTTCTTTTCCTGCCTGTCTGCTTGTCTCTCCCAGAGGGATCTTTTGAGTTAGAAAGAAAATAAATTGACAGCATTGCAGTGGGTAAGTTCCCTGAGGCTCTGGCTATATAACTACACTGGCTACTTCTGAAACTAGCCAGAACTCTAGCATCCATGGATCCAAAACCCAAGCTTCAAGCTCTTGGTAAGTGATTCTGAGGATAGGGAGCCAAAGGGTATCTATACTCCAGGACTTAGCAGAAGATCAGAGACCTACCTGTGATTTCTTTTGCTGAGTCAGTGCTATGGGAAGAGTAGAGGTCATCTGTCTGGAAAAGAAGCAACTGTGAGGGCTGGCTTCTGATCTCTCTCTCTCTCTCTCTCTCTCTCTCTCTCTCTCTCTCTTCTTTTCTTCTGCTAGATTCCTAGTGGAGTGAGGAATGAAAAAGCCAGACAGTATATGCATCTTGTAGAACCCAGGTAGTTTTCACCTATGAATACAGAAATTCAGAGGTCTAGGGAAAAATATATTTTAAGTGGATTATTGAGTAGGAAATAATTTAGTTAGGTGTAACATCATAGGTATGGATAAAAGCTGTGATTGGTAGTTGAGGGAAAGATAATTCAGCAAGTCTTAGCAAAAGTTAAAATTGCTAAAAATGATAGTTCTAAAACTAGAAAAGTATGCCTATGAGCTACCTCCTATTCTATTTACTCAATCATGCCAGTCTGTGAAGAAAGAAATTGAAGAAGACCTCAGAAGATGACAAGAACTTCCATGCTCGTGGATTGGCAGGATCAATATAGTTAAAATGGCCATCTTACCAAAAGCAATCTTCAGATTCAATGCAATCCCCATAAAAAATTCCAACTCAATTCTTCATAGAGTTAGAAAGAGCAATTCTCAAAGTCATCTGGAATAACAAAAACCCAGGATAGCTAAAACTGTTCTCAACAATTAAAGAGTTTCTGGGGGAATCAGTATCCTGGACCTCAAGCAGTACTACAGAGTAATAGAGATAAAAACTGCAYGGCATTGGTACAGTGACAGGCAGGTAGATCAACTGAATAGAATTGAAGACCCAGAAATGAACCCACACACCTTTGGTCACTTGATCTTTGACAAAGGAGCTAAAACCATCAAGGGAAAAAATATAGCTTTTTCAACAAGTAGTGCTGGTTCAACTAACAGTTAACACACAGAAGAATGCAAATCAATCCATTCTTATTTCCTTGTACAAAGCTCAAGTCCAAGTGGATCAAGGACCTCCACATAAAACCAGACACACTGAAACTAATAGAAAAGAAAGTGGGGAAGAGCCTCAAGCACCTGGGCACAGAGTAAAATTTCCTGAACAGAACACCAATAGCTTATGCTCTAAAATCAAGAATTGACAAATGGGACCTCATAAAATTACAAAGTTTCTGAACAGATTCCTTACATTCCTGTCTGAATTTCAAAAAGCCAGGGGGAAAGAACAACACTGTCACTTCTTAGAGCAATGTTTTTCTAGTACTGATCCATGGTCTTATCAGCTTAGATAGAGGCTCTGGCTGCAAAGTCTTCTTCGGTTTTGAACTTAAACTTCCTTGGATTCCTCACCATGCCTCTGGCTAGAACCAAAGATGTTAGAAGCCAGTGTCAGCCATAATATTGTCACTAGCGAGCTCTAGTTGCAAACAAAGACTAAGAGATACAACAGATGTGTTCTGAGTGCTTAACTTCTTAGGCTGCATAGGCAAGCCCATATTTGTTGAGTGGGAATTCTAACAAAACARTGCAGAGAAGGTAGAGGGAAAAATGGAAGCATGACTGAGATGGAAAGATATAAAATGATCATATGTCATCCAGACGTGTTATCTAATGATGAAAAGAGGCACACTAAGCTCTGTGAGGGAAGCATACTCCTTTAGGCTCTTCCTTCACCCACCATGCTTCAGTCACAAGATCTTCGATTTGATCGGAGCCTCCAAGTGGAATCTTCAAATTCTTCCTGATTTCAATATGAAAGCCCTCCAGTCTTTTCAGGAATAATTTGTGACTCCATGAGGTGGAAGGGTAAGTACCTCACAGTGAGATCAGGGGCTACACTTCATAAGGAATAAATGTAAWTTTTTCCAAGAAAGTAGCAAAAAATGAGGAATCAATAAACGTAAAATCTTAAAGATGAATATAGTGATATCAAGAATATTTTTCATTAGATTGAAATTATATGTGTTGTGGATAAAATAAAAGCTAGTGGGGATTAGGTCAATTGTTACAATTATGTACATAGCAGGAACTTGATTTATATCTTAAATCCACAAATAGATGTATTGAAATAGAAAAGGAACAGGTAGAGTTTATAATACCCACATCACAGGGAAAGTTCCTTAGTTACAAACTCAGACAACAAGATACTTTCTATAGGTTATTTAAGCACATTAAGCACAGTTTAGAACTGAGGAAAAAGA
>BDUI01000943.1:18646-31301 GCA_002335545.1 Apodemus speciosus
AGCATGTGCTTCCACTACATCTGAGGCTCCAACCTCAGTTAACCAGGTCTAGAAACTCCTCACAGACAAGCCCAGAGGCGTGTCTCCTAAGCGGCTCTAGATCCTGCTGAATTGACAGTTAAGATTGTCACAGTACATACAGTATTTCTGTGGTTGTTTTGATGTATTGCAGGATGTAGCTGTCTTCAGTGGGGGAGGGGTGGTGTGAACACTTAAATGATAAAGTCCCAAAATTTTGTTTCTTACTTTTTAAATAAATTATTTACTACAGGCCAAGACCTGTTACAGAAACTGAAGATTACAGCTCAATAACTAAAAAGCTTTAGTTCCTGTCCTCAGACAGCTTGCCTTCTCTGGAGGAGGGAGGCAGACACTGACCGAATGGACTTCCGAGCACTTCTCAGCATTGCCAAAATCCCCCATGAGCTCTCTCACCTGGACCACAGCAGCCTTCACTGTCACATCTGCTTCTGGACCTGCCCCTTCCCATCTGCTCCTGTCCAATCACATCGTCCCTCCAACACACTCCTCTAGTCTGGTGGTTTCTCTTCTGCTGTATTCAGTGTGAAGAAAGAGGCCTTGGAGACACAATAATGACAAGAGTGGACCTGGTGTTTATTGTTCTAGGTTTGGGTTTGAAAAGGTCACTGGAATTTGGTGATAAATAAGGTCATTGTAGATAATGTGCTACTCTGTCAGAATACCTAAGTTAAAAACAATTCGAGGAGAAGAGTTTATTTTGCTCATGGTGAGGCAGGCCTGACGGAGCAGAGCTAATCCCAACACGGCAGCCAAGCAGCAGAGAGACAGAGTCTGGAGGAAAGATAAGCCTCTGTTCTCCCAGACTTGTCCTTGGGGCCTCCTTCCTCCAGCTAGGCTCCACCTCTGACAGTTTCCAGAACCTCCCAAAATAGCAGCACTGTCTGGGGGCTGATCCTTCAACAGTGAGCCTGTGGGAGACATTTCAGACTCAAGTCCTAACAGGTGCTCCTGAGAGTCTCAGATGGAGGCTGTGGCCAGGACTCTATCTTCCCRTGAAGCAGATGTGAGCCTCTCCCCAACGCCTGGAAGCTCCCGGCAGCTTACCGAACAGTACAGGCAGAGGCCTATCAGCCRRCCTCCTGGGTGTCAGTCCCTGGSTGAGGGTCTGGGTGACTTCCACAGTTCTCTACCACAATCCCTGACCATTMCAGATGTCATTCACACCYAACTGCTTCTGGGGCTGGGCTTTGCCCTTTGAAAACTTCAAGAAAGCTGATGGGATGAACCAGCTAATCTTCCTTCTGTCTCCATTCCTACAGCTGGTTTTGAGGTCACATCAGTCATTGTCTCTCTCAAGACCTGTTCAGAGTCCTCTCCTCCCTCACTAACATTCCTACTGTTTCTAGTATCTCATGTGATGGCATGACACAGACTTTTGTCCCTAAGCAGTGAGATACCATGCCCTCTTCAGATCGGGCTGCTGTCCTTTCCAATTAGGAGCGAGAGTGTCTGAGATRCCTCAGTGGGTACCTTGAGTGCCAAATGATTTCTCTGTTGCCCACACAGTGTCACCAGTCTATTGCCACCTATGACATAACTGCCTCATCCAAGTGGTGATTCCTTTCCTTAMGTCCTGGCCTCTTGGCATGCTGGGCAGACTAGCCCATTGAGCAGACAGCAGCTGCAGTGTGAACTTTCCTGGCGTTAATATACTCCACCTGATGACAGCACCTTCCTGTCAGAAACCAAGACTTTTAAAGTCCTAGAGACTAAGGTTTCGAGGATGAGAGCACAGATTTCTCAAGCAGATCACTGGGAAGGGTGGTGCATCGACCTCCCTCGGGCTTAGACTGAACCTATGGGGAGACAGTACCTTAGGATGGTCGTTGAGTAATAGCTCAACTTTTGCAGACTATTAACTCCAAGATGGCTGCTCAGCTGCAGCTGAAGGTATCTGCTTTATCACTCTGAGGCCAACAGCTTTGGGTTGCATACAGGCTGTGCTYAGCGAGCCATAGCTTCTTGGCTGAAAAGGGAGGTTCTCAGTTCAAGGCAAAGTTGTGTTTGGTCACATGGTAGTGGGGAAAGGCCCAGTAAACCTTTCAGGATTGGTGCTGGTTAAGGTGCTGCTGGTTAAAAGAAAAAGTTAAAAAAAAAGAAGAAAAGAAAAGAAAAAAGAAAAAGAAAATCACAATCTGGATTATCAACTAAGAATGTGTTTTTTGTTTGTTTTTGGCCTGTTGAGATAYAAACAGTCTCTTTATATCTATGGCTGTCTTGGAACTCACTCTGCAGACCAGGTTAGCCTTGAATTCAGAGATCCACCTGCATCTGCCTCCTGAGTACTGGGATTAAGGGCCTGCATCACCACCTCTTGGCTAGAATCTGTTTCTTATCATTACTATTATTTTTAAAGATTTATTTATTTCATGTATGTGAGTACACTGTCGCTGTCTTCARACACACATCAGAAGAGGGCATTGGATCCCATTACAGATGGCTATGAGCCACCATGTGGTTGCTGGGAATTGAACTCAGGACCTCAGGAAGAGCAGTTAGTGCTCTTAACCGCTGAGCCATCCCTCCAGCCCCGAATCTGCTACTTTTAAGTTAAACATTTATTTATGTATTAGCAATGCTGACTATGATTAGATGATTAAAAWAGATTAATAAGTGCTCAGCTGTGCCCTAAAAGCTTGATTAAATAAACTTTATAGTCTCTGTCTCATTTATTTGGGAGTCAGTGGGGATAAAGAAAAAAATATTACCTTTAAAACTGCACTAACAAATGGCTCTTCCAATTGGCCACATGTCAGCACTTGTCCTGGATGTCTGAGTGACTGGCTCTCAAGTCTCCCACACGTGTGGCTGCTATGTCATCTCATTATGGCTTCAGCTTACATTCCCATGGCTGATGCTTAATTGCTTCTGTCCTCTTCAGCACRRCTTCTCCCTGCTTTCTAGCTGCACAGTTTTTAAAAAGTGTTGGGCTTTAAGAGTTCTTTGTATACTTTAGGCACTAATTCTTTGTTGTATATGTGCTTTGCCAAGTTGTAGCCTTTTTCTTTTTCTCTGTCTCTGTGTGTGTGTTTTAGTATTCACACACATGAATGTGGAAGTCAGAAATTGCTATCAGATGTCTTTCTTTATCCCTTTTCTCATTTGGAGACAGGGTTTCTCACTGAACCTGGAACTCGCTGAAGGGCTAGAGGGCTGGGTAATAAGCTCTGAGATCCTCCTGTCTCCACCTTCTCCAGTGCTGGGATGCCACTACACCTKGCTTTTGATGAGGGTGTTGGGATCAGAACTCAGGTCCTTAAGCTGACATAGCAAGCACTTCACCCGCTGAGCCATCTCCTTAGCCCCGTAGGTTAGGTTACCTTTCCACCCTATAGACCAGCCGTYTCATTTTAAATTTACCTTCACTGGATTTTCCATTCCATGCCTCACCTTTTGGTGTCCATTCTTTGTCTATCCCCAGAACCCAGAGGTTTTCTCTTCTATTTTTTCCTGAAAATTTAATAATTTTACATTTAACCTGTAAGTCCATGATCCAAATCAAATGCATGCAAATTATGCTTTAATTTCAAACCAGGTAAAGCTATTTTTTCATAGTTGAAAAGCCTATTGTTAGCAAGGCACAGAGGCACTCATATTTAATCCCTGCACTTGGGAGGCAGAGGCTGGTGGATCTCCGAGTTTGAGGTCAGCCTGGTCTACAGAGTGAGTTTCAGGATAGCCAGAGCTACACAAGAAACCCTGTCTAAAAAAATGAAGACAAATAAAAACTGCCTCCCCCCATACAAAAGTGTGTCTGCATCTGGCAGGTTGGACAGCAGAGCTGTGACTGCTGGGTGAGTGCTTCCGAGTAAGAGCCAGGGCACCAGTGGCCAGTGAGTCAGCCCAGACACCAACTGCGGACTCATCCTGTCTGCCTGGTGCCATGGTGGATGTGTTCTAGTGGATATCACTTTACTTCATAACTGCATTTATGCCCCTCCTGCAGACACACTGACTTCTGACTTTCTAATTTCTCTGCCAACTTCTTAATCCTATCTGTGAATTTCTCCTTTAAAAATTATTTATGTGCATGTGTGTTTGTCTGTATGAGTTTATGTGTACCACATAAATGCAAGAGCCCACAGAGACCAGTAGAGGACATTGGATTTACAGGAACTGGAGTTACAGGCAAGTGTGAAATCACTGTGTAAGCACTGGGAACAGAATCTGGATCCTCTGAAAGGGAAGCCATGGTCAATTCTTAACCTCTGAACCATCTCCTGGGCTCCCATTTCTTTAACTCCCTGCGATTTCTCTTGTCAACGAATGATAGGCACATGGTGGCTCAGATGTCCCCCACCTGCCTTCCAGGGTCATCTTGAAATGGGTTATAACCAGCATCAGTCCACTTGAGACTTAATCCCATGTGCGGCTGTCTCCCCTCCAGCTCTCCTAAGTTGCTCTTTCAGGATCCTCAGAGCCCAGCCCTGCTAGCACTGGTGGCAGGTGAGGGAGAAGCGGTGTAGCTTTGGGTGTCTGGAAGCTTCACTGCTTTTTCCAGTCTAGCCTCAAAGCCAACACTGCATCACTACACACTCAGTTGGTAGAAGCCACAATGACTGTGGTTAAGAGAGAATGGAATTCAGCTTTGCTTTTAATGTGGGAGAGCAGACTGTGGAAGAGTATGTGAAGTTGGCAGTGCTGAGCCCTCTTTGGAAGAAAGACACCATCTATCTTAAGGTCTCTCTATTCTGGTAAGCTGGAACTTTGTGTTTCCAGCTGGAGCTGGGTCCTAGGGTTTTCCAGATTGTTTTCAGTGCTGTTTCTTCTGCGGTTGCTCTCTGGCTATGCATGGAGTTTCACCCTGTGCACACACAGCCTGGCACTCAGCCACATGCCACGTGTTACATGGGGCTCTTTCTCCTTTTTGGCATTTTATCTAGACATTTCTAGATGACCTGGTTTCCCTAAACTTGTGTCTTGTTTCTCACCTCAGCAAGGCCTCTGGTGTGTGTTCTCCATTCTGGTGCTGCTGTGTGAGAATCACCTCCATGGCTGTATGCTCAACTCCTCTGGCTCCTTCCCTTGGCTCTCAGATCAGTGCTGCCTCTTGTCCAATGTTTGAAAATCTCTACTTTGTTTCCCTGACTCACTCTCCCAGCTGTTTATGAGAGAGAGTCCTGTATTTGTTATTCCTTTGTTGATAGAAGCAGAGCTGGAATTGTGGAGGTAGCCCAGAAGAATTTGATTATGAGCTGGATTTGGTCTGTGACAAAGAGACATACATTGGAGAATGACCAAGTGTTTGTCCTGAAATTTGAGAGGCAGCATTACCATTTACCAAGACTAGATCAGCTTTTTATTAAGTTTTTTTGAGACAGGGTTTTTGTGTGTAATAGCCTTGGGTGTCCTACAACTCACTTTGTAGACCAGGCCGGCCTTGAACTCACAGAGATCTCCCTGCCTCTGCCTCCCAGTGCTGGGATTAAAGGCATGCACCACCACACCTGGCTTTTATTTATTAGTTTTTTGTGGATCAGCCTTATAAGGGCTTAACTTTAAGCATGTTAACTTTGAGAGGCCTGCTGAAGGCCCAGGTGTGCATGTTGGCATTTCTGTTAGATACGTAAGCCAGGAGTTTAGGTTAGAAGTCAGGTTACAAAAGAAAATTCAAGAATTGTCTGGGCATAGATGGTGCATGGAGCCCAAAGTCTAGTTAAGATTGCTAGGGAAGTAAGGCTAAGCAGAAGAGAGATGTTGAGGAAACCTCAAATTGTGTCATCCCCATCTGACCATTSTATCTGTGCGATCGGCCTACTCTGCTGGCCTGGCACTTCCCGTGGCCATCTGRATCTAGGCTGACTCAGAAATTTCTTTAACCAGAGAACAGCCACAGAATCTTCTGGAATCACTTGTTTCACCTGGCTCCAGCAGATGGGCTCTTCTGCCAAAACACAGGACAGGAGCAAGACAAATGGCCTACAACTTCTAGAGTGAACTGTACCTTGGCCAGAACCCCTTGGCAGTCCATGGTGCTCTTGCTGGGGACTCAGAAGAGGAAAGACCAGACCTATTGCCCTGGGTCAAATGAGTCATGTTTTTTGATTCTGATACTATCCTTGGCAATGCTACTCTGTGGCTGCCCCCATGTTATTTCTCAAAAGATCAAGCACACATTCCAGCATCCCTAGTTTCCCTATGGAAATTAGTGATTTGACCGTAACTACTAATATTAGCATATTTAAAAATTACATGTATGAGCCAGGGGCAGGCAGATCTCTGAGTTCTAGGCCAGCCTGGTCTAAAAAGTGAGTTTCAGGATAGCCAAGGCTGTTACAGAGAAAACCTGTCTTAAAAACAAAATCTAACTTACTTATTTTTTTGTGTTTGTGTTGGGGATGTGAGTGGCACACATGGAGCTCAGAGGACCAGCTGCTTCTTTCCTCACCATATGAGCCCTGGGGCTTGAAGTCAGATCTTCAGAGCTGGTGGTAAGCACCCTTACCCACTCAACTATCTGACCAGTTTTACTAGCATTGTTCAGTTACATGCAAGAATTGTTACACAAATATTCATGAAGCTATTAATAAAAGTTAAAATATACCTACATACCAGAGGTCAGGGCTGATTAGTAGGTAATGGTATATTTATAATGAGTACTCACTAAAATAATTTGTAGATTCAGGGAAGCTTTGGGATATATACTTGATAAATACATGAACATTTTGATGGTCACTTTGGTGTAATGTTTAGGGAGCTGTAAGTATAAACAGGCCTGGGGGCTCCTTGTGGGGATTCCCAGGAGTGACAAGGTGACAGGCAAGCCTGAATAAGATGGTCAGAAGTCAGAAGTACAGGAACTCAACTAACAACAAAGAATGGTCATTCAGCCGTTCAATAATGTCCAACCTGAAGAGCTGACAACTAAGGGTGATGGAGTGTTGGATGACTGACCTCAGAATCCTGGATGACCATTTTATGACCAATCTCAGGAGAGCAACTGCCAGGTGAGGGGTGTTGATGCCTGAGTGTGTGGGAGAGCATAACCAGGGAGCTAGGGAACTGTTTTGAGTAGTCAGAGTAAGCAGAGATCAAGAAAGACACAGGAAAAAAAATTATGTTCACAACATACATTTGTGTGTGTATGATGATAGTGTCTTTAAAAAAAACGAGGTGAATCCAATAAAGGGGGATGGGGCGGAAAACAAAAGACACTGTACAGGTGGGCTTGTACAAGACAGGAGAGGATGGTTTTGGTCTCAACTTGACAGTTTCTAGGGCAGCAGGAGTCAGGGTGAAGAAGTGGGTGGGTGGGTTTAAGCTTTTGGGAACACAAGGGAGAACTCACAAAGGCTGACTCTGTGGAGAGTGAGGTGGATGGGAGGATCAGAGATCTTACAGAGTGGAGGGCGGAGTCTGCTCTAGACAGCAGGTACATGGAGCAGAGATGGAAATTTCTGTCATCAAGGATCCCATCTGGCTAGAGGTGAAGCTTTCTCCAGGAGCCTGGTTGCCTGGTGCTRGAAGCAGGAAATTCACTTCATCTGAGGAGGGGAAGTGTTAAGTCACCAGGAGTGACTGAAGCTTTTCTTCTCTGCTCAAAGGTCTGGGTAAATAAGAATAAACAAGTCGGGTTCTTCTGGGGAGGCAGTGACAGGGAACAGTGAGAAAAGGGAGCTTTTCTGCCCTGGGACCCAGGGAAAGTCACTGAGCTTTGTGGTCTTCTCTAGCCCATAAGAGGTTTGTACMGAGGGATGCTTCTTGCGTACGAATATCTAGGAGTGGCAGGGGCTGGGGCACAGAGCAAGGTCACTGTTAAGGTCAAGGGAGGACAAAGCCTCCCTTTTTGATGCTTCCATCTCACTTGATACTCCAGGGCCAACACTGTCCAGGAAGCAAGTCTCACTTTGCTCTGGCCCTGGTGTCTGTGAAACTCAAGAGCAAGATATAGATATCCATTTCCTTCAGCTCCTAGCTTTTCATCCAAAAAGGACAACCAGAGCCACCAAATTACATCCATCCATGAGTGACATTCCTAAACTGGCAGCTGGCCCCGTGTTGGTGCAGGAAGGGGAGCTCCTGCTGCCCAAGGGAGTGAGAGTGAGTGCTACTAGAGTAGAAGGCTTTGGGGCACACACTATTTCCAAAAGCACACACCAGACACACTAGGGCCCACAGAGGTTTTCCAGTGCCTGAACTGCTAGTTATTTTATAGACCTAGTTCACTAAATCCTAAAATGCTGCTTTCCAGCAATTCTTAGAAGGGCTGGAGGTGTGGCATGGGCAAGGCCCTGGATCCCTCAATCTCAAGCAATGCAGAGAGCCAAGGAGCACAAGAATGTCAAATAATCCTTGGAAAATTATGTATGTGCATTTTGGAGGAGGTGGGAGGTATTGAATGACACTCCATGACGTGGTACGTTTGCCAACTCCATGTCAGCATCAAGGTCAGAGGCCTGAGTCTGTTTCATCAAGGATTACCTGGTATACACTGCTAGAGGAAAAGGGCTGCTCTTAGACTTTAAAAGTAAGGAACACTGTTRCCAGGAGTGGAAAAAGGCTCAGCCAGATGGGATCCTTGATGACAGAAATTTCCATCTCTGCTCCATGTACCTGCTGTCTAGCCCATACATTTAAATTCAAATCTATGTCTTGGTTCAAACCTGGGAAGGGGTCAGGCAGCAAGACTGCTGGATAAGAGACACGAGGATGCCACATTCTGTATGATCCTGTAAATTGGTAMCCAGCACCTGAAGTACATTGGAGGCATGGGCTTGTTGGAACCACAGTGCTACATTTGTCATGGATAGTATTTTGGCACCCATGTGACAATGGTAATAAATCTGACTGGCACCAGAAATAACTGGGGAGGTTAATCGAGGGAGCAAGACAGTCTAACCAATGTTTTGCAGCCATCATGCCAGGCTTCTGTATGGGGTAAAGTAGGTGCTCACACGGCAAGGGGCCCGCTCTACACTTTACTCTGCTCACTGCTGCCGAGATCACAACAGAACTAGAGAACAGAAGAGAACCAGCTCTGCAGAGCTGCTCTTGTTTCCTTGAAAAGGTGGGTGCTTTGCAATAGGGGAGCAGAGCTGGAGGTGAGTCAGGAGAAGGACAGTGTGTGCTGTGTGAGCAACCTGGGGCTTGTAGCTGTCTTGATAGAAATCTGCAGTTTACAGCCTTTTCCAACTATGGGCAGCAGATAATTTTTAGTGATCACCTGCTGTAGATGGATGGCAACCTCATAGAAACATAAGCGCATTACTGCTAAAGCATTATGTTTATCAAATGTGGGCAACAACTCCTGCCCTGCTGCCTGCCCTGTAGCAATAATGGCTGACAGTAACTATATTTGCTACTGTGCCCCAGGCAACATCTTAAAAAAGCTATGTTTAAGAACCACATAAACCAACTTCACAGACAGGAAATTGTCCAGGGTTTGGATTCAAAGCTAGAAAGTGATCATTTTACATAAAACATAAAAACATGTAAAACATAAGTATTTGTTAGTTTTCTGTTGCTGTGACAAAATACTTTGGGTAAATCAACTTTCACAAGATAAAAGGTTTGACTCAGTTTCAGGTTTCATCCATGGTCACCTGGCCCACTTTTGGACCAGTGGCAGCCAGAAAACAGAAGACAGGAAAGACCTGGGATCTAAATGTCCTCTTAAAGGGCACGTTCCCTGCCCACCTAACTTCTTCCCACTAAGCTTGTCCTTTAAAGGCTACATCACCTCAATAGTACAGGCTAGCTAGCAGCTTAGCCTTGACCATCAAGGTCTACCAGAGGATATTTCAGATCCAAGAATCCAGGCATTGTGAACAGGAGAGAACTGAATTCTAAATTTTTATAGGGAAGCGACTGGTCCTTGACACAAACAGGTTCACTCAAAGGGCTTGGCAATCTGATCTTTGTTTCTCTCAAGTGCTGCCTTCAGGTCATGAAGTACCACCAATAACATGACTTCCTGTGATAACTGAAAACCCAGTGCCTCACATAGGACTTGGACCCAGGTGATGAATACTAGGGGCAGGTGAAATGGAATGTCTGCCAATCAAGGGCATTTTGTAATACACCACTGCTATTCCTGAGTCTACAAAATGGCTTAAATACAAATTTAGAGTGTCACGACAGAAAAGGACATGTGGCAAAATAGGGAAATCAAAGAGAAATGGAGAAGTGGAACATTCCTGTATCCTTGAAATCCTTTCCTGGCATAGTGGGCAGGGCAATGAGCTTTTGAAACCACTCAAACTTTTAGCACTCCTCAGTTGTGTTGATGCTGTAAGTACACTCATAAACATGAAATGCTATTTTTAAACAATTTGCATGTATATAGGGCATACATGTATACATTTTTTATGTGCATATGCACATGTGTATATAGAAACACAAGGCTGATATCAAGACTCTTCCTCAATCATTCTCTACCATATTCTTTGAGACAGGGTCTCTCCTTTGAACCTTCCTAGACCTGGAATTACAAAAGAGCTGCTACACCCAGTTGGCACGTGCCACACCCAGCAATTTTGTGGGTTCTGGGGATCTGAACTTTGGTCCTCATGCCTGAAGCACTTAATCCACTTAACAGTCTTCTTCCCAGTCAGGTAATTTTTTTTAAAGGCGGAGTTTACCCACAACATTCTTTAGTAATAACCCCATATACACTCTAGTTTGCACTCAAATACAGGCCCAAATAAAAATTTTTAGACAACAAAATGGCTAAAGTTCTAGTGATGCATTAAATTCACTTCAGGTTCAACACAATTGTGTTCAGCTTGCCTGTAACTAAACTAGTATCTAGAGGGAGGGCCAGCACATGAAGAATTTTCCATTATTTCAAGACTTAATGAGATAACTGGTTAGTCTGTAATGTAGCATGGGTCCCCATGGAGCCCTGTGAGCTGCTGAACAGGCAGTAGCAAGTGCTTGCCCTGAGCCCTTCTAAGGACTTCCAGGAGTTTAACTCTAGCTTCCTAGGACACTATCCCAGGCTCCCTTCCCACATTTGCTGTGAGATGTTTTCATTGCTTGGTTGTGAGTGGATCTGTGAGACTATTTGGTCTTTTCTTTGAGAGCAGTAGCAAAGGAAGTCTCTCTTAGGATTAGGAAAAGCACAAATACAGCCCTAAGAGCATCAGTGTATTATGATAGGCTTTCAACAGGCACATTGACTAGACATGTAACCTTTACAAGAACATGGCCGAAGGCTGAAATTTTGTAAAAAAAAAAAAAAAAAAAAAAAAAAAAAAAAGGGTGGGAAAGGAATATGCATATCAAAGGAGAGCATATGCTGCTGGGAGGACAGTTTGTGGGAGCCCTCTCATGGGCCCCATAAAACACACACACACACACACACACAAAGTCATTACGTTCCCTATCCATACATAGTGTTAGTGCAGTTTTGTTTTGTTTTGTTTTTGAGATAGGGTTTCTCTGTGCAGCCCTGGCTGTTCTAGAACTTAATTTGTAGATCAGACCAGCCTCCAACTCAAAGATCTGCCTACCTCTGCCTCCTGCGTGCTGGGATTAAAGATGTGTGCCACCGCTGCCCAGTTTAGTGCAGTTTTAATAAGGGGTAGGGAATAGGTTGTTGGTTGACCCTTTAATACAAAGGCAGCTACAAAGTTTTGTATGTGCAGTCCACATTGAGAGACATTTTAAGAGACCTAATTATTCAACTACAAAGGCTTTGAAATAGCCAAAAGAAACTAATATTTGCATAGCCTCACTGTTTGAAATGTATCCGAATAGCAAAGTTTGGGATCAAAGTACTAGCTTCACAAAATATTTTTTACCCATTCTCTTTTATCAAGTGTCATAGACACTGTTCTATTGCCATGAAGAAACAAAGTGACCACGTCAAGTCTTTCTCTTTTATAAAAGAAAGCATTTAACTAGGAGTGGGAGGGGCTTGCTTAGTTTCACAGGTTTAGTCAGTTCCATGGAAGGAAGCACTGCAGCGTACACTGGCAGAAGCCGTGCCGGGAAGGCTGTGGCAAGCCTTTCTTGGAGAGGGCCTACAGTCTTGCATGGCTGTGATGGGTGAACCCCGGAAAGGGGAAGGCACAGCCCCAGGAGCTTTGTCCCAGGACTGCTTCTTGCTGCTGCTGCACCTTCTTGTGTATGTCATTACTGTATTCCTCATTTTTCTGACATGTGACTGGGCAAAGGCCCTTTTTACCTATAGTCTGTTTTGATTAATTCCTGGACATTAGCCCACACTATAGGGCAGATTCCCTGCAGAATCAATATGAAGATATACTTTCATGAATTAATGTTTAGATGAGTTAATGATTTTATAGAATTCCTGATTTAGTTCAAACAATTTTAGGAAGTTAAAATAATTGATAGTCTTAAGAGATGGTTTTAGTTGTTTTGCCAGAAAAATATATAGGAATACAATGAGCTTTCATACACTAAAAACATATAAATTGCACTACGAAGAAAAATCATCTTGGAACAAATTAATGATCAAGGAAGAACATTCATTTATTCTAGGTCACGTCCAAGAATGAGGCCATGGGTATACACTATGATAAAACAAGGTCATGTGAAATATTGACCTTATAGAATGAAACACTGCTTTGAACAACATCCTGCTGTAACTCCCTTGTATAACATTTTATCTATGAGGCATTTTTTTCTTTTCTTTTTTTTTTTTTTT
>BDUI01000943.1:36976-65877 GCA_002335545.1 Apodemus speciosus
TTTTTTTTATTTAAAGACAGGGTTTTACATGTAGCTCTGGCTGTCCTGTTCAAAGTCAAATTGTCCACCTCCCTCTGCCTCCCAAATGCTGGAATTAAACAAGTGCACCAATACACACAAACCTTTTCTCTAAAAAAAAAAAAAAAAAAAAAAAAGGTTTATGGGCTATTTGCTTGCAAGTATGTATATCAACCCTATGCATGCCTGGTACCCTTAAAGCCTGGAAAAGGGTGCCAGATCTCCTAGAAGCAGAGTTGCTATCCACCAAGTGGGTGCTGGAATTTGAACCAGGTCCTCTGGTATAGCAGCCAGTGCTCTTAACCACTAGGCAATCTTTCCAGCCCTCTGTTTTTTTTTTTAAAGACAGGGTCTCTGGTTGGACAATTGGTTCAATGGTTCAGAGTGCTTATTGCTTCTCTTAGAGGACCTGAGTTTTTCCTCAGTGCCCATGCTGGACCCACATCTGGCAGCTTACTAAAGCTTGTAACTCCTACACTAGGGGATCTGACACTTATGGTTTGCACAGGCAACTCCACACAGGTGACATATACTCATATAAATAGAAAAAGAAATCTTAAAACAAAACAAATTTCTCATATCTTTATGACAGAAGTATGGAGGAAGAGAAGGAAGAGGAAGAGGAGATGACGATGATAGCTTCTTCCTAACTCCAGTCTTTAAATTTAGTGTTTGRGTTCTACACAGAAGAAATATCAGCAGTATTATTTCCTTTTTGTGCTTGGCTCTCCTAATGGCTGAACAATCCAAGAATGATGGAATACACCTGACTCTCAGCACGTACAGGCTGAGACAGCAGGATCATGAGTTAACGACCAGTTAGGGTTATACAGTAAAGTTCTGTTTCAAAAAAATCTGATTCCCCCATCCAATATAAAACTCTTCATTAAGCCATGTGTTACCACTTACACACAACTGGCTTTATTTCTCTTGTGATCACACTTATGCTGATTCTGCACCTTGGATATTATGCATAACSTGCAGTGACTATGTGAATGCAGGTGTCTCTTCCACACACTGAGAATTTCCTCTGGCTATGTACACAAAAGTGAGATTGCTGGATCATATGCGAGGCTCTATTTTTAATTTTTTTTAAAAAAAATAAATTGCTGTCTCATTTTTCCAAAACAATAGAAATAATTTATAGGAGCACTGATAGTGTACATCCTCACCCACACCTGCTACCCTTTCGTTAATTTGTTTTGGGTCAGGGTTTTACCTTATTCCCAGACTGACCTTAAATTACAGATTTCCTTAACCTTCTGGGATCACAGGAGTTCAACACCATGCCTTTTAACAGCTGAGGTGACTTGTGTCATTGTGGTTTGAATTTATATCTTCCTGTTGACTAGTGGCATTTAACATGCTTTTTGAAGTGTCTTCTGACAAATGTTTACTAACATCATCTTACTCATTTAAATTTTTCTAGCCTAAACAATTTTTAACATGAGATCCTATCTCTTTTACTTTATCACCAACATGTCTCACATGAACACAGGTTCCACTGACAATTCTGGCAGGATACTAAGGAACAGTAACATCATTAAGGTGCATTTTAACAGGAATGCAGTGGTATCTTAGTCCTAAATGAAGTGGCACTGCTGTTCTTATAAACATTTGAAGGCCTCAGGCTCTCCAAGACAAAAGAACAGACCCAAAACTTGGCACACTCACTCAGTACTTGACTTGGGCTCAACCATCCACACAACTTATCTTGTCATATCTGTGAAGTGAAACATCCTCACAAGAAGTGATCCCACTGAGGGTATCAGTTTCCCACTTAATTTACAAATGGCTAATTTTCACAAGTGGAAGAATGCCAAGAATATTCAGAATTCAGTGTCTGCTCTTTGGAAAGCAAATCAAGCTTGTGGACAGGTCTGCGTCCTTATTCCACACACAGCCAAGTATTTCCTGAGAATTCTTACAAAGTTTATGCTTCTGCCCTCATAAAAATCTAACAACTAATACTTTTTTTTACACTTACTTTTTGAGCTTTCCAAATTAAATAACAAGAAAAAAATCAGATACATTCTCAGTAACATTCTAGTTGATAATTACTAAATTTCATTTACATGAAAAGTAAAATTAATAGACTGATAGAAAATGTAATCTGGGCTAGGTTCAGTTCCAAGTATCCACATCTGTTAACTCCAGTCACAGAGGGTCCAATTCCTCTCTTCTGGCCTTTTCATATACACATGCAGGCAAAAACCAAAACTAAACAAAACAAAACAAAACAAAACAAAACAAAACAAAACAAAACAAAAAAAACCAAGGAGAAACAAACAAAGCAAAACCCCAAACAAACCAAACCCCACACCCCAAACAAAACCAAAAACCCATAAAAGTTTTTAAAAAAGAAATGTAATAGATTTCTCTCTCTCTCTCAGCAAAAATAAAGTTGTACAAATGCCAATGTTAGTATATTATTTTATCCTCATTATTTTATCAGTCTTGTCTTGAATCACAGTTTTAGACACACCAGAGGGTATCTTGTGGGAACTGGTTTCTTCTTTACCATGTGCATAAACTCAGGTTGTTGGGCTTGATTGGTGTCACTAAGGCATCCTGACAGCTCAAGATAAGTCGATAAATACTTTTCTTTCAATTTTTGTCCTTAAGCAAGTGCTTAGACTTGTCTAAAGTGAATATACTCTTCCAGTTAAGTCACAGTTGGCAACATCACTGTCCTAACCTGCTATGAAAAGGACGTTAGCCACGGGCATCACACATCTGCTCTGGGCTTTGTCAGGAAACAAGAAGCTGTCACTGGCTATATTGGTCGGTTCAGGGCCATAATCCTGTCTTCCATTTAGATAGCCCTTATGTGTATTTGCATAGAAGTCCTAAAACACTACATGTCTAGCAACATACCAAATTCCAATGAGGCTTTTGGATAAAGAATAAATGGGGTAAATAATAGTTTTCCAAGTTTTTGATACTCAAAAGTCACATGCTACTAAAGGTTAACAGAAATGTTATACTGGAGAGCAGAGGAAGGACTGAAAGATGGTCAAGAAATTGGGTAATTTCTTCTTTAGGATGTCATGATACTGGGGTCAAAGAGGAGAGTTTGTGAACACTAAGGGTTAGCAAAACTTCGGGCAAATTAAAAAAAAATTTTTTTTAAGTACTACCTAATTATAAAACTATGAAATCCAACAGCACAGAATCCCAGCAGTATAAAGGAAAAAGTAAAGAGCCTTCTTCAATAACACCCTCATTTCATGTGGGTGCATGCCATAATTTACCATGTGTTTATTAGCACATGAAAATATATATGCAAATAGTTTAAAAACCCAACCAAGCACTAAGGACCATGCTGTCTACACATACATGTTGTGTCTTTGCTCCTCCGTTTCTCTGTTTTTTAGGACTCAGCTGCTCTGCCCTCTAACAGTAGTCACGCACGACACTGCCTATTCACCTAATGACCCACTATTTTCTATTTCACTTGCGAATGTCAGTCTTTGACAGATCATGTATGAAGTCTGATTACATGTGGCCGACTAAGCTACTGTTCTTTTCTCAACAGGCTTCACACTATCATACCCATCTCAGTTCATGTGTATTTTTGGCCTCTTCCTTGCAAGGCAAAAATCCCCATGTTTCAAGAATCTGGTAACACTAACCTCATACTCATAGACTCTTTCCAAAACAGCTTCCCTCTCACAGAAGACATGGTTTCTCAAGCCCTTCATTAATATAGCCAGAAGAAAGGTTTGCAGTACAGCTATCATATAATTTTTGTATTTGCTTCCTAAGCTTGATAGTGAGTCCAGAGGAGGGGGATGAGGACTTTGTGTTCAGTAAGAATTATTAAACAATGTGAAACTTCACGGCTGCTAATGATAAGGTGCTGATAGAAGCACTAGGAAACTGACAGTAATTATCCTGCTGTCTAATCAAATGACAACAAACACTTGAGCTCCAACAAGTCAGGTTTTCCTTATCTTTGCAACGAGGATAATCAGCTTGCTATTTAATGCCTCGACCAGAGCATCTCAATCTTGGCTACATAACAGACTTACCTAAAACTTTATGAAACTATAAACAGTTGACCTCCACCCAAGACTTACAAAATCCATGAGTGGCAAAGTATAAAATTTTCAAAAGCTCCACAAGTGGTTCTGATGCCTAGCCAAGACTGAGAGCATTTGGCCTCAGTGCTGTGAGATCTCCAATTGAAGCACTGTTAAAAAACATTAAGTAACAGAGCAGGTGCTAGCTGGAAAAGTAGGTCAAAGGGAAGGTTACACCTTGTAGTTAGTGTTAAGAAAGCCAGAGAGCCTATCTGAAACCAAGACAGAAATAAAATAAATAGAAATAGGGAAAGCAGATGAACACAATTCTCAACAAAACGGCAGTGTAGTTAATAGCAGACAATCCGTTAGGGAAGTTGGCTTGTAGAGTGCAATGGCTGATGTGCTAGAGAGAAGGTCAGGATAGCCTCAAGCTCACTCCTCCTGAGTGCTGGGATTAAAGGATGTGCTACCACACAGGCTTTGGTGACTTCAGTCACACACGACTTCATTTACTGCTACTACTGCTTTCCTGCTGTCCCTCACTGCTTTAGCGTTAAGAGCACTGAGGCAGAGGAGACATGCCAGTGCTCCCTGCTGTGGCTCCTTGTCCTCGCCATGCTGCAGCTGCAACAGTCTTCCAAATATCCACATGGCTCACCAATTACTTCACTTACCTACGCCAGTGAGGCCTTTCTATCATAGAAACATCTGACAGCAATTTCCATTCTTTTCTCTTATTGTGCTAATAAGCACCTCCTGTTATTTCATGTGCTTATATCTGAGATTTGAGTCTTCTGGTCATTGCTAAACAAAACTAAGAGTAAGTATATAGTACTTGTTGTTTTTTTTTTGTTGTTGTTGTTGTTTTTTTGTTTTTTGTTTTTCCGAGACAGAGTTTCTCTGTGTAGCACTGGCTGTCCTGGACCTCACTTTGTAGACCAGGCTGGCCTCGAACTCAGAAATCCACCTGCCTCTGAGTATATAGTGCTTGACAGTCCATAAATCTTTGTTGGCTAAATCCATTACTGTGCTTTTCATAGATTAACAGAGTTGTGATCTGGATATTTCTCCTTTCAGAAATGCCAAGGGTTAGAGAGATGGCTCAGTGGTTAAGAACACTGACTGCTTTCCCAGAGGTCCTGAGTTCAAATCCCAGTGAAACCATCTGTAATGGGGATTGGGTGTGTCTGAAGACAGCAACAGTGTACTCACATATATAAAATAAAAAAAAAAATCTTGAAAAAAAAAGCCAAGATGGTGCTTTTCTTTAAAAATATTACAAAACAAGCAAAGCCTCACGTAGTACACAAGACTCAACTAAAGAAACAAACCAACAACAAAAACCAACCAACCAACCCAACCAACAACAAAAAATCTTGGAGAATGCATGCTATCCTTACCCGGGCAGGCTTTCACTTCTTTTTTCTTCTGAGAGGTCCAACCCACTATGGAATGTTTATCAACTCCTGGTTTCTCYTCTAGGCCTCTATTCAAGCGCCAGATTTTTAGTGTATTATCATCAGAGCAGGTTGCAATCTAAGAACCAGGAAGAGAATGTGAAGTTTCAAATAGTTTCACAACAAAATTWAAAAAAAGATGTTGGCTGAGGGCTCATGAGTGGTGACTGATTGTTTCTGCTGTAACATCACACAACAGATGACATCGAAAGATCATCTACTTTTCATCCCTTGCGTTACAGAATCATTCTAGATTTCCAATGACACAAACATTAGTTTCCTGCACGCACACGTGTACCAACAGAGAACACACGTGTACCAAAGAAAAGTGCATCAGATTCTATGGAAATGAAGTTATAGATGGCTGTGAGTCGTCATGTGTGCTGGGAACTGAGTCTGGGTCCTCTACAAGAACAGGAGAGGGCTCTCTCCAGCACACCATTCTCTCCTCCTCTGCAGCTTTAGCTACAGGCTCATTTCTTTTTGGCTCTAAAGAAGATGGATAACTCACATCTCTAACTTTTTATGTAACATTATGTAATTATGGTTTCCTTTTATGAAATGATCAATCAATACATATCAATTCTATAAGTTTCTTCTAAATTCTGCATGCTTAATCTTATTGCTAAAGCAATGAGAACATTCCCCAGATGAGACAGCCTGTGCCTCCAGCAGTTCACGACAAGTGCGACAGAGCCGCTCTTCCTAAGAGATGCTCTCTCAGATAGGTAAAGGAGCAATCTGGAGAAACAGAAGTTCACTAGTCTGAAACAAGTTAAAAATAACCTTTGCCCTTTAAAAATATCTGACCATTCCTGATCTTGGTCCCAAGCCTTTTATGGCAGAGAAAGCCCAGCTTTAAGAGCTAGAGGCAAATGGCCACTAATGCCAGAGCTGTTCCCCAGCATTTGTTTATATAATTTCTCTATTTCAGTCACTAAACAGAAAGGAAAAAAGAACACACGTTCTTTAAACTTGTGGCCCCCAAGAGACTGCCAACATTTTCCTTCCCTTACTGGGAGGCCAAAAGACACATTTTACTCAGCGAAAAATGTTTGGAACTCCACAATTGCTCTGTAGTGACAATAATTATATTTATAGACACCTATTATACATCTGTTTCTTCACATTCTTTATCTTATTTAAAAACCTTTTAAGCTGGCACAGTGGCATATACCTGTAAGCCAGGCACTTGGGAGGCTAGGGCAGGAAGGCGGTGAGTTTGGAGCTCTGAGGTGGACAGCAGCAAAATATTCTCTCAAAACCAAAACTCCACATTTTTTTCTCTCCAAAGTATCATGATGAAATGGAAAAGCTGAAATTCAAACTAAGACTTCTATTCTAGAACTTAAGACTTAAAAAGACAAACTCAACCTCCCCATTTCCAACTAAGCTTTTGAAAAATTATTTTAAAGAAGTGAGTGGTCACTAGATGAGTGTAGTTAGTCTTTATTGCTTACCATTTCTGAGTTTTTTTTTTTCCTCGTAGGAAATACAATAGTTGGGAAAAGTTGGCATAAATAAATAACTAAAAGTGGTTTATCTTARTAAGTTCATGATAAGCAAGGCACTGTCTTAGATATTACAGTCTTAGAGAGGAAACATAACGAGGATGGCAACTACAGTAATGAGTTTAAGAAAGGTCTGTTTGAACTAGGAACTGCTGTAAGTACAGGGAAGTGTCCTAATGAAGCCCGTCCTTGTGCATACTCATAACACCAAAGCAATGGAACAGCAAGACAAACAAACCAACCCTAGGAAAAATCCACAGCAGTTCTGAAACTGCTAATGGGCTGCCAGTGCCATGGGTTTGCAAGATTAGAAAACTAGAGTCAAAACCAAGACAAGCAACAAAGCTTCCTATATATAAGTAATCACAGCTTTTACTTCTGGCCTTTTTACATGTTAAGCTGTGTGGCTACTAGCTTTCTGCTCTGCTTCTTGTAGTTTAGCCACAGGTAACTTGCCCTGTTAAGACTTGACAGTAACCAGCTTGTCAGTTATATGTGCAAATTCACATCACTCTGTAGCAAATAGCTAGCTGTTACCCTAGTAATATGTAACAAGGGCAAAAAACTAACTTTCAACTTTTTCTCTTTACCAAATTTCCATTTTGTTATTATTTTCTTGACTCTCTTCTTCACATCTTCATTTACTGCTCTGTGCTTTAGAGGATTTTATGGGCACACTGAAGCCAGAAGAAGTTTGGGTATGCTCTCCCCTATAGCTCCTCTGAGACAGGGCCTCCCACTAAATTAGAAGTTCACGATCACTCCAGCCAGGCAGGCTAGCTGGTCATCAAGCTCCTGGAATGTTCTATCTCTAATTCCCAATGACAAGATTATAGGCATGTGCAACTACCTGAGTTTTTAAAATTGATGCTGCAGAGTTGAAATCAGGCCCCTATGATTGCATAGCAAGTTCTTTTACCCATGGAGCCATCCTCCAGCCACTTATTTGGTGTTAAAATTTTTTAATCTATTTATTTTTAATTTATTTGTATGTGTCTCTAAGCTTGTGACAGCAAGTACACAACATGGAGGCCAGATGCGCTGGAACCCCTGGAGCTGGAGTTATAGGCAGCTGGCTATGAGCCTCCTGATGTTGATGTCGATGCTAGGAACCAAACTCAGGTCGACCACCAAGCCACTTCTCTAGACCTTCACTTCAGATTTTAAGATTTATCTTCAGTTCAAAATTTCATTCCATATTTAAGAAAAGGAATGACTTAAGTGAATTAGAAATCCAGTACATAATGACTTCTCATATTGGTGAGAAAAAGCAAGGAGAAAAAGTGTGTGTGTTATGATTCATATGCGATTTACATTCTGGATTCTTTTAAATGTCTAAACATAAGTCTGTATCATTTTAAATAAACTGTGGGAAAACGTGCAAATCTAGGATCCACTTTTTAAAATCAGTTATGAAGACTTATCCACAAACCTTGGTGAAGTCTGATGGACACCAGCACACAGACGTGACCTCTTGAGAATGACCCAGGAGCACAGTAGGAGGATGCCAGGGCATGGAAACCTAGCCAAATGAGAGCAAGTCATAAGAACAGCGTTTGCTCTCCCATAGAGGCCAGAGCCTCCTTGACTTAGGCTTTAGAGTTGTTAAAGTTAGAGCTATCAAAGTTCAACAGTCAAAGGCAGACTATGAGTTCAAACAGCAGTTGGCTCTTAATTAAAATGTAATTTTGGCACTGTCCCTCAGCCACTGAGGGCTGAAGTTCAGTTCCAGGTACTGTTCTTCAACCCAGTCTTGCTTTTCCACAATATAGTCACATCCAAATCTTCTAGTCAGCCACTTCCAGGATTACTAGAATCAACTGAATCCTGAAGGTACCTGTAATGGGCAACTAGCTCTTTTAGGATAAGAAGATAGGTTTAATTTTTCTGCTTAAAGCAAAATACCCTATGACCAAAATCAAAAGTATGATCCTTTCATTTTGAACTGGATAACCTTCAATTTATACTTTTTCATTAAAACTTTTTCTTATCATTGGATACTTTCAGTGATAGGTACTTGATAGCACTGTACAGTCAATTCTTTCCAAAGCTATCAGTATCTTTTAAAGCACACACGAACCCCAGCATAATAAAGAGTACAAGCTCACTCTGCTATTATTAGTACATGTATTTGAAAAGCAAGGTGCATGATAAGCACATTCTCTATTTTCCTGAGCCTCTGAATCATGGAGCATTTGCATGAAGGAGGCAACTTTAGAAAGAATACTTGTGACAATGACTAAATCAGATTAACAGATTCTTCAGATTATAGCTAAGATAATTGGTTATCTAACTCAATCATTACCACTCTTATCTCTGCTATGAAGCAAATGTACAATGATTAAAACCACAAAAACAAAAAACCTACTCTAATTTGCCTTGTTAAATTAAATGTATTAACAGATACATAGATCATTCCTACAATGCCATAGACTGTAAGTGCTTCTTTCACAGAAAAATACACTKTATAAAGGATGTTAATAAATGGTTTCTTATTAACCCATCAGCCAGAAATTCTTCCTTTCTATTTGTGATGACCCTAGTCCATTAGGTTTCTCTTTACTTAAGATTCAAAGAAAAGCCCAAGAAATCTTCACACCTRTGAAAACATCTCTGGTAAAACATTTCTTCATGTCATTCTATGACCCTGCTCAGTCCTTAGTTTCTAAGATAGGGTCTACCCAGGAGAATGTAACTGAATTCATAAAACATTAAAATTTTAAGGAAAACCAAGTGTCTGCCAACAAAAAGTACCCAGTTATAAATTTTTCTACAGGCTTAAAGAAAAAAGACCCCTATAAAAATTCATTGAGCGAAGAACCGGTATTAATAGCAATAAAGTCAGCATTTATTCACTGAATTCATAAACTAGGTATTTTATATAGGATCAAAAAATAAGTAGAAGGTACCTAAAAAAGCACGTGTAATCAAGTATCACATTACTTGTTCTTTGATATATATTCTTATATGTACTTACTGGGAGTAATGAAAATATGYTCCAGCAAAAACACAAACAGTGACTGCAGAATTTTAATAGAGTAAAATAATTCTGGAACATTTAAAATGACTATCAACTGGTAAGCAGATAAAAAATATGTTTTGCCTATAAAACAGATCATTCTTTAGCCTTAGAAGTACTR
Organism: Apodemus speciosus; assembly: GCA_002335545.1. Lineage (NCBI taxonomy): Eukaryota > Metazoa > Chordata > Mammalia > Rodentia > Muridae > Apodemus > Apodemus speciosus. The sequence goes on from BDUI01000943.1 coordinate 47,131, forward strand.
AAGCAATGTGCAACTTGCCCCAACCTGAAGAATATAGTAAATGAAAGTCAGACACAAAATGCCACATATTATGTGATACTTACTATTTATATGAAATCTCTCAAATGTGCAAACATCCGTGGAGAGAAACAACAGTGACAAACTGAATTGTATACAGTAACACAAACGTATTATGAGTGATGCTGGGGAATCAAATGCAGAGTCTTGCATATGTGAGGCAAGTACTCTAACATCTTACTCTACTCTGAACTCTTATGTACATTTTTTTTTTTTACCTGACTCCTAAGTTCTGTTTTAGTAAAAAGGGGAAGGAAAACAACCCAACTGATTTCATGTGTTCCTTTTTGAGTAGAAAGGAAACGATTTTAAGTTAAAAACAAAACAAAACAAAAACAAAAAAGCCCCAAACTGACCTAAAACCATAGGGGTAGTCAATACAGAAATGGTCTTCTTATACACACTCTACTTTCTATAGACTGTTAAAGATTCAAGGAATCACAGAGCTAAAACTCTGAGGGACCTCTTGAAGTAAATGGCTCTTACCTTTAGACCTCAGAAAGTACTTTGAGAATTTAAGCATACAGGGAAAAAAATCCATCAGCACTCCCCCCCYCCCCCAAATCTCCTTACTATGCCCAATTGGAAACCAAATCTAACCTTTATTTTTGCCATGAGATCATTTACACTTCCTAAAGTGTCAGGCTCAGTGTTCCGCCAGTCAACTGTAGAATGGCCATGCCAAATGAGTTTATTTATATCCACTTCAATACTCTTCAGTGTCTGTATTAGAAACAGACAGGGGAAGAGAGTGGAACAAGGGGTAGGAAATTAAAAAGCAGAACGTTCAATGTTTGTCTTTTTTAGAATATTGGGCCTTAGTATCAGAGTCCACAGATTTAGTCTATTTCTGTTTAGGCCATTCTCTTTTGCCTGAAGATATAAAACTCTTTCTTTTGTTCTCATTCAAGGGCTTTAGCACACATCAGATTCAATGTGAGAGCCTAATCTCAACCATTAGAGAAGTGGTAACAGAATTAAGACACGCCCATGGTGGGACGCTCAGCATACATGGAACCTGTTTCAACTGCTCCTTTCCTTTAATAATGGAAAAGAGAAACAGAGCCATCTCACTAGGCAAATTCAAGTTTAGGAGCAGCAAGCTTGCCAAGATCTCAAATATCAGGGCCAGCACACTGAGCTATGTGAAGACAGCCAGAACATCCTGTCTGAACCACGTCATTCATCGGTGATGTGGAACCAAACCTGGGAATTTAGTAAGGGTCACTCATATATGTGGTGGTCACAAGATTTCTAATGGGCTAGAAACCCCATCAAATGAAATACTTAGTGTGCACCACACCTCAATTCTCAATAACTAAATACAACATTTAGAAAGAATCCTGTGCTAGAGAAATTTAAAGAATTGGCAAGAAAATTTATATGTGTATGTTTAGTTACATATATAATTATGTATAATTATAATTAAATAACTTATCTAAATGGCTTAAAACAGTGGTTGGCATATATGTATTTTTTGCTTGACTATTTTAACCTAGTATTTATGTATGGAATTGGCCATTCTATTATGTTATTTGATACATCTAATTTTCAGTTCATGTTTTTCTTTCCAGAAAGAAACCTCAAATTGGGAGTTAAAGTAGAGAAATAAATGCAGTAAGACAGTGAGGGAAAAAGAAACAAAACACAAAGAGCAAAACTTTTGAAACTCAAAACTTTAAATATAAGAGAAGCATTTGTACTAGTAATATATGTAGAGACAGTTTAAAACTTCAGGAAGAGTAAAGAAAGCAGGTAAAAGGCATTTTTGTAAGATGGGAGTCTCAAATACATACTCATAAGRAAAATGTCATTAAAATTCCAATAACAAAGATGCACATTAGAGACAGGCCTAACACAACTGCCTTGGGTAGAGTGGCATCTCTATCTCCTTCTGCACTGCCCCCAGGACTTCTTTCTGTGGCAGAACCTTCCTAATGAATGAATAAAGATTTCAGGGACCAAGCCGGGCGTGGTGGCGCACGCCTGTAATCCTAGCACTTGGGAGGCAGAAGCAGGTGGATTTCTGAGTTCGAGGCCAGCCTGGTCTACAGAGTGAGTTCCAGGACAGCCAGGACTACACACAGAGAAACCCTGTCTGGAAAAACAAAAAAAAAAAAAAAAAAAAAGATTTCAGGGACCAATCACTGGGCGAGGAGTATGCCGGACTTCCAGGTCAGAGAGTGGAAGAGGGAGAGTGGAGGAGAGTTGGCTGGTGGATGGGAAACGATGAGCTAGCCTTTATCTGTTAGGATCAGCTACCAGAGGATTTAGCTTAGAATGGCTTACAAATTAGGATGCTACTTGCTGCGCCGAGGTATTGAGTTACCTGTTGATTCTGAACTAAGTTTGTGTTGTGTTTTCCTTTATGCACCGACTCAACTGTTCCAGAGAGAAAGGTACAACTGGAAAGCGGGGTTTGCAAAAAGTACACCCCAAAAGGCCGTGAGAATTTGGAAGTGTGGGGCTGGCGTGGCAGCAACCTGCCAGTGGGAACTTAGCGAGCTGAGTGGAGAGATTTTGGAACTCTGAGAACCATGACAAGGGCAGTCGCTGCATGGGGCTAGCCATGGAGGTGGTGAGACTGCCGGGGCCAGACAGTAGCTGGCGGTAGCATGGCCTGGGGCTTTTTTTAATATCTCTCCATTAACATCACTTAAGCTTCATAGGAGTTGCTTTAGAATATGGGCATATAATATATGGATTTTAAGAAGCATATATTCACTKCTTAAACAGTAACGGAGAATCTAAAATAAGAAAATATTAAATACTATTAGTTTAATAGTTATTAAAATACCTGTTAATAGCCAGCTAGATATTACTGTAAGAAAAAAGAATAAGGAAGAGTTATTACACCAACAGTTGTGAGCAACTGTTTACATGAAACTATGACAGATACCTAAGGAAGAGTCTGACAATGTAGACCAGTACATAATTTCCAAGAAGCAACAGCATTGAAGGTTCTGACTACTTTTCAGAATTCTCCATCTCCTGACAACTTGTCCAGCAGGACACAGAATGTCCCATGCCCCACAACTTTTTTTGGTACATGGTATCATTCATAAAAGGAAGTGCACAGCAAATGACCTTGCAAACATTTGATGGAAAAAGTCTGCTTGTGCTATGTGAACCTGACCCTGGACCACAGCCTTCTGTTTGTGTACGGATTCAACAACTCACCTTCCAAATGTAGGCAGCTTCGTCACTTGAACCGCTGATTAAAAACTGGTCATCTGGACTAAGACTTGATTTCACATAAAAGGTAGAGTTTTGGTGTCCATTGAAGACAGCCACTGCCAGGGCAGAAAAACCGGATTACTTGGTTATGATCATTTTCCAGTATTCCAATGAATGCAAATGACACACACAAGACATACAAGTGTTATCCCTGTCTCAGCTTATGGTACCAAATAATAGGGAACCAAGTGCCAAGATAGAACAAAATAAAACACAGATTAAAAATAAGGTTTGTATTAGATCCAATCTACTTAACTCAACATAAACTTGCTATGGAACTGACCAAATGTCATAAGAAAATGTTATGAAAAAGAATGCAGGATGCCTAATCCTATAGTAAATATAGGCTGCGACGATCTTATTATCCTATAGGATTTTCTCCATTGATAACACACTCATCTTACCACTGACTGTAGCTTCTTGAGGATACGCCTCACTTTTTCTAGGCTGTAGTACTTTAAACGGCATAAAACCTCAAATATTTGTTGCATGAAAAGGTAAAAATAAGTGATAAGAATAATTTGCATTCTGGCTGACATGCCAAAATTTATTATTTTATTTTTATTAATAATTTTTTTGGCTTTTTAAGACAGGTAAATTATTTTGGCTTTTGTGTAGCCTTGGCTGTGCTGGAACTCAGAGATCTACCTGGATTTCTTTAACTCTTAAAAAGGCTGAATGAAGCCGGGCGTTGGTGGTGCACGCCTTTAATCCCAGCACTTGGGAGGCAGAGGCAGGCGGATTTCTGAGTTCGAGGCCAGCCTGGTCTACACAGAGAAACCCTGTCTCAAAAAAACCAACCCCCCCCCCCAAAAAGGGGGGCTGGGATTAAAGGTGTGCACAGCCATGGCCTGAGACTAACCCTGTTTTTATTGCTGTTTTCTCTGCTGGTGTAGGAAAAGCTGGTATGAAACACACTGCAAATGTTTCAGATATGGCAAAAAACGCTAAAACACAACGGGAGCTTTCATTATAATTAACTCACTTTGATTTGCTCTTCTTCTGAGGTGAAGACAGTCTTATTATGTAGCTTAAGATGGCCTTGAACTCCTGATCCTCCTGCCTCAGGCTCCCAAACACTGGGATTTTATGCATGTGGTATTAAGTCTGGCTTCAACTTAATTTTTCTATGCTAAACTGAGCATGGAATGTAATTATTAGTACATTACAGTACTGTGAATTGAAAACAAAAATCATAAGCATGAAGTCCTTGTACTTTCCAAAGTCTTGGGAAGGCAAGTATTACCTGACAATGTTCATACATTTAACTCTCATTTTTTAACATGGCACAAGGTCTCTTTATCATGTAGTTCCTAGCTGTCCTCAAACTCAGAGATCCAACTGTTTCTGTTTACCTGAGTGCTAAGACTAAGCATATGCCAACACACCTAGCTAGCATCCTAAAAAAAACAAACCTATCCCAAGAACTATTTTAAAATTGCAGATAGGCAAACTAAATGCAAGACCCTTTCGTACTATATTATAGGAAAGTGTATATAAAATAGTATACACTTGATAATGAATCAGGATTAGATTTCTTCTTGGTGTGTCCTATGAGTAATATATACACTATATGGAGGTCAGGTCAATGATACCGGGTGTCTTTCCCATTTCCAACCTTAGATAAGTATCTCACTGAACCTGAAGCTCACCAATTCCATAAGACTAGCTGGCCATAAGACCCAGGAGTCTCCCCCAGCAGAGACTACACGCGGGTGCTAGTGATCTAAATTCAGGTCCTCATGTCTGAGCCACTTTCTAGGCCATAAAGTATTCTTTTTCTTTCCTTCCTTTTCTTTCTTTCTTCTTTCTTTCTTTCTTTCTTTCTTTCTTTTTTGGTTGTACTGGAGATTGAACCTATTCTTTTTCCTTCCTTCCTTTTCTTTCTTTTTGTTGTACTGGGGATTGAACCTAGTTCACAAGAACTAGGGAAAGACAAGTACAAGAGCTCCCTAGCTGATTTTGTCTTTTGAACAGTCATATCGTTAACAAAATAGCAAATATTAGTTTCCTGATAAGAGAATTTGAAGAACAAACAACTTACCCGGAGAAGACTTYAAGCCACTAACAACTTACCCGGAGAAGACTTTAAGCCAGTCATATTGAACATATAGATGTTGTCATCTGTGCAGTTAGCAAATAAAGTAGAGCCAGTAGAGTCCAAAACCAAACTTGAATATCCTGGGAAAAGTTAATAAATAATAGACTGTCAGTGATGTTAAAGTGTGAGGTCAAAAACAGTTCATGCCATAATTGTTTCAAAAATATATAAAAAAATCAAAACTATATTTTTATCTTTACATCCATATTGTTAACAGTTTTTTAAGTTTTTGCTGAAATTAGTCTGGTATTAACACTTTAATTCCTCTTGATTTCTAGCAAAAATTCATTTCACCACAAATTCTACAAAGGCTTACCTAGTTTTCGAGTGCTGGTACCTGGGTACAGGAAAGACTTGGATGCTATGGGTTCTTGTCGATAAGCAGTGTAATTCTTTCGTAAATCCCATACTTTGATTATTCTAAAAACCAAGACAAGTACTTCATAAACCATCTAGACCAGTGGTTCTCAACCTTCCTAATGTGGTGGCCCTTTAATACAATTCCCCATGTTGTAGTGACCTCCCCAACCATAGAATTATTTTCATTGCTACTTCACAATTGTAATCTTGCTACTATTAACGAACCATAATGTAAACATTTGATATGCAGATGGTCTTACATGATCCCTGGGAAAAGGTGGTTTGACTCTAGTTTACACCTATCCTAACAATGTTACTTACATGAGTGTGAAATGACTTTTAATCAATGTCCTCAGGCACACTGCCCAGGCACACTGAGGACAGCTCACTGGAATCCAATTTAACTATTTCATAAGATTGTTTCCAATGTCAAGCTCATAGTTTGTACAAACGGAAACAGATGTGATGTGACCCAGTGATGAGTCACTGACACTTATCGCAGGGCAGCGGGAAAAGGAAGATGGAGGTCAGATGTCGATAGTCATTGCTCCATTGTTCTTCTAGAAAAAACACTTCCTAACCTTTAAGCCTGCATATATCCCGACACAGGGTGCACACCCCATGCTTTACTCCTACACATAACTCTTAACTAAACACGTTTTTTTCTGTGAAAGAGGAAAATCTTTTTCATTTTACCTAATGGGATAATGGTCTTGTTCCTTACTTTTACTTTGTGGGTTATCTAGAACTATACATTTATCATAAAATAGTAGTACCTTTAGTAAGACATTTTTTAAATTAAAAACTTGAATATAGAATTGTATTTATAATTGGAAATATAATAGGCAAAGAATCCCTGCATATAAGCAACCTATTGTAGTATGTAAAGAACAAATGAACAAGCACTGCAGACTTATTTGGCCATCATTATTAGACCAATCGTAGGCAACATGTACATAGAAGTATGTAGGCCTTAACTTTACTGTTTATATTCCAAGCAAGCTACCTACCCTGCAGCAGCAGATACTGCTATGTGCTAGAGACCATGTGCCAAGCACAGCACATTATCTCAATTTTTGTTTTTCAGTGTGACCTGTAAACTTCTTCCCAGCTCYAGCACCAACTATGTCTAAAATAACCATACATAATTACTTCAATGGGGCTAGGTACTACCATAACTCACAAAGGCAGTGGGGTAAAAAGCAGAAGAAATCAAGTATTTTACCCATCCACGGCTCCTGCTGAGACTAATGTATTCTCATCCTGAAAGAGGACCACAGTGACGCTCTGCTGGGAATCCTAATAGCACAAGAAAGACAAAAAGGAAATTGTTTTGGGCATCACAGCTTTACCAGAGTACTTAGCAAGGTACTTAAAACTAGCTTTTCTCAAGCTGCTGTGAGACTGTGTCTCCTAAAAATGTCAGGAAGCTTCATTGATGATATCTTAATAATATGGCTGCCTAAACAAGACCCAAAGAAGCACACGAATAGACATGCTAACATGGAAGAGGGAATCTCACAGGGTCTCACATACAAACTATAAGCAACAAAGGAATGCTGAGAGCAGAAATAGTTTCGTCCAGAGAGGAAGCTTCCTGCCCAGTTATTCCATACCATGTGGTTAGCCCTGAAATCATATATTCTGAACAAATAGAACATGTTATATATATTTATATATTCAGGCATGTATGCATATATGATATGTAACAATAACAAAGACAGAGAAGCCATGATTTTGAGAGATCAGGGAGGGGTAGAAGGTAAGAGTAAAGAGAAAGGGGAAAAGAATGTTATTTTTTAAAGTTTATTAAAAAAAAAAAAAAGGGCAGGGCATAGTGGTGCATTCCTTTAAACTTAGCAGGTGGGAGGCAGAGGCAGGCAGATCTCTTGTGAGTTCAAGCCCAGCATGGTTCACATAAGTTTCAGGTCAGCTGGGCTATTTAGAGAGAACAGCCTAAAAAACTGAGTTCAATATTCATAATCCACATGGTGGGAGAGAACTGGGCTCCCATTAAGTTATTCTTTGATCTCTCCATGCATACCACTTATGTATGTGTGTAACATGGGCACACATGTGGAGGTCAGAGGACAACTTGCCAGAGTYAATTCTTTCTTTCCACTGTGTGGGTTCCCGGGATCAACTTCAGGACATCAGGAATGACAGAAAGCTCCTTTACCCACTGAGCCATGTTGTTGGTTTGGTCCCTTAATCTTTTCCCAGTAATTCTTGAAATGTTACTAAGGAAACAGCCTAAACATTACTATTCTATATGTTAACATTAACTTAGGCAGTGAGATAGTCCAGAAGATAAAAATGCATTTGCTGTGCAAGCTTGGCAGCCTGAGTTTGATCACAAGAGACCATGGTGGAGAAAATGACTTCTAAAAGTTGTCCTCGGATTTTCACATACGCACACCACACAAATAAACTGGTCACTGAAGGATGACTTGTCCAAGTCTGCTCAGAAGCTCCCTATAGCATAGGAAATTGATCTCTTCTGTATCTGATTCACCAGAAAATGCTGCTGTACGTTCACTTACATGTACAGAAAAGGCGCTGGTTAGGGGAACTTTATCTCCTAACTGCTACTCACTCACAAGTTCTCTTGGAATCCAATGAAATTTGACATTTTAATGCCATCTGGTCCCCACACAGAGTATGGACTAAAGAATCCACTGTTCAATTATAATAGTTTAGCAGTTACACCTCCCCCTAAATATTTATTCAGACCTTACATACAGGAATATCAGAAAACTGCATTAAGGAGATCAATGGCCACTTTCTTTTCTAGAAAAATGATATTATGAACATGTTTCATGCTTCAATCTACTACACATATGACTACAGAAGAACATTCCACACATGATATATGTGTGGTAAACTACAGCAGGGTCAGGGTCTAGGACGGTCTTATTTGCTGGTATGCCTAATCCATATATTGCAAAAAGGCAAGGCTGCTGATGGCCTGGGTATGTGTGTGTCTTATAAGCTGAACTTGACTTCCCACATGCCTGATGCTTCCCTCAATGATGTAAGAAGCATCTATTCACTTTCCACAATAATAGCAATTCTCCTACCCCAACACCACCAGCCGAGTGACTCAAAGGGGGACAGAACACCCCTAGAGCTGCTGACCATCCTTAAAAGAAATCAGACCTACACTCTCTAGAGAAAGCAAGAGGCCAGGAGAGGCCTAAAACAAGGCATCATGCATACCATATCATGGGTTCTGGGCTATGTGGCTTAAACAATTTTAGGTAGTAGCCTACTTTTTAATTCTGAAGTCTCCCATCTTTCTACAAGATCAAAGGGAACAGCTATTCTCTACTGTTGAGATAAAACATTTTGCAAGTGAGTTTATTCACTTTTGTTTGGTTAAGGATGTGAACCATGGCCAGGCAGRTGGTGGAGCACGCCTTTAATCCAAGCACTTGGGACGCAGAGGCAGGCAGATTTCTGAGTTCGAGGMCAGTCTGGTCTACAGAGTGAGTTCCAGGACAGCCAGGGAAACCCCAAACCACCACCACCACCACCACCACCACCACCACCACCACCACCACCACCACCACCAACAAAAAAAAAAAAAAAAAAAAAAAAAAAAAAAAAAAAAAAGGAATGTGAACCCACATTCTTTAAGACTGAAATAAGATTTTGCAGTTAAGATGCTTGTTTAAAGTAGCTAGTAATGACTCAGTTTGTTTTTTTCTTTATTGTTTTAAAGCAGTGGTTCTCAACCTTGCTAATGCTGAAACCCTTTAATATAGTTTCACATGTCATGAAGATCCTTAAAGCTTTCATTGTTACTTCATAACTGCTGTGCTGTTACGAATTACAAATATCTGATATGCAAGATATCTGACGGGACTCTCAAGGGGGTTGGGACCCACAGGTTGAAAACTGCTGGTTTAAAAGCTGCACATATGTTTATTCTACATCAAACCACTGTGCCCCAAATACCAGGGTCCCCTTAATCTTCTGAATGTATTTCTATCACTCAAGGTGACTTGCTCCTTTTCCCCAAGTCCAAATGACTCTGAGATCTTGCTGTATATCTATAGCATGTGAGACTTGCAGCTGGCCTGTGTAAGTCTTTGCTTAAGCATTTTTATGACTGAGTGCTTTGACATTTCTCTAAAAATGTACAAGTCATGCAGAAGAACAATCTACCAGATCTAGCAAGCACTCCCAAAACTTTAATACTAAAACTGTACAAATTTCAGCACCATGCTTACAGTGAGTTGACTAAAACATCTAGAAGAAAATAACTAAAACTCCATCCATCTTTATATTACGTATTTTCATTAAAAATAACATAGTGCATGAAGATAGGGACTCATTTCCCATAAAAGCTTGTCACTTGGACTTTAACATGCTTTTTCAAATTACCTTTCCACCTTTTATAACAAATGCATGTATGCTCAGAAAGCTGAATCTTTACCATGTTCCCTATACAACCCACTGGAGTTTGAGAACCACTGCAGTGGTACTAAGTAAATTATAAACAGTTAATACCAAGGAAATTAAGAGTTCCATCCATCTTTTTGCCTAACAAATTCCTCAAAGAGAGACTTGATTCTCCCTACTGTTAAGAACCACTCACGTCATGAATGGTGGCTCACATCTATAGTCCTAGCCCAGGTAGAAAGATCATGTATTCCAGGACCGCTTAAGCATACAGAGATCTTGTCTCAAAAGCAAGCAAATACAACAACAACCGCCTGTTTACACACATACTTCTCTAAAACCTTACCACAGAAGGAGCAAGTCCTTTTGAATTTTGTTTCTTCTTGGGTTTTGAAGGGGTTTGCTTGTCTGCAGTATTGTGAGCTCCACTGATTTGATTCACTTGTCTATAAAATCCATCTGAAAGGTTCCAAGGATTTTAGTGTTTTCTAATTACAAGCTAAAAGCAATATTTAAACATTTACATAGAACCTCAAAATTTTGTGATTTTTGACTAAGTAGAAAAATATAAAATAGTTATTTAAAAAAATAAAAACAAAAAACCCCGAAGAGGCTCAGTAGAGGTAAAGATACTTGTTGCCAAACCTGATGACCTGAGTTTGATTCCCAACTCACATGTTCAAATGGGAGAATGGATCCACACGTGCTGTGGTTATGTGTATACACACAATAAATTATAAAGCAAAAACACCCTCTCCCCAAATACCAAAGAGCAGGTTTATCTCCCATGGTGAGTTTATTACATAAAGAAAAACAGATATAGTTTTTGTTCATAATGGCTAAAATATGTAAACAATCAAGGTATTCTTCAATGGAAGAATGGATAGATACAGTGTGGTCTACCCGTACAAAGGAATAATTCTGTGCTAAAAAGAAATGAGTTATGACATGACTCCAATTATGAAAATGGGAAAACCATGGAGATATTTTAAAAAATAAAACATCAGTGGTAGCAAGGCTTCATGAGGAAGTATGGTCATCAGAGCACAGACATATTTTAGGGCAATGAAAGTACTCTATGTATTTCAATAGCAGATACCTGCCATCTATTTGTCAATATCCATAGCATGTGTAACATGAAAAATAAACCCTGATGAAAATTTTGGATTTGGGATAATTATGTATCCAACCAACACTTAACAGCTGAAAATTGTTCCAACTGAATGACAGGAAAAGCTATGTCTGTGTGGTGTTCAATATATATGGAACTCTCTGCACTTTAATGTTGCTATGAAATTAAAACTGCTCCACAAAAATAGCTTAACATTTTAAAATTAATATAAGTTAAGTGATAAACACACCAATGACCACCTTTAATAGCACACCATGGTACAATACAAGCTTATATTCAATTTAATTTGTTTTTTCTAAAAGGCAAAATGTTTTTAATGTGAGGGGAGAGTCTGGATGTCAGAGGACAACGTGAGGTGTTCTCTCCTTACATGTAGGAACTGAACTCGAGTGATTGAGGCTGTCACCTTTATATGATTGTTAGGATGAAAAAAATTAAAAACAAACAAAAACACCTCAAACAAACCTTTATTCAGTGAACTATGCATTAGTAGTTTTAATTCTATCAATAATTTAGGTAGTGGAATTATAATTCAGAGACAATATGAAATTAAAAACATCTATTAATAGCTTTGCAATAATCATGACCTTGAGAATTGAGCAGGACCAGGAACACAAGTGCCCCCTGCTGGTATCAAATAAAATCACTAGCATTTCACTTTATTTCAAGTATTCACTCTTATTAAGCATAGGGTGAGCCACATTTATTAAAATTAAGACAGAACTAGTTTACCTTTTTTGTTGCACCTGGTGTCCCAGATCATAATGTTGCCATCTCTCCCACCTGTACAGAATACAGCTGTGGGAAGAGTTCATAAAGATGTTGTAAAATTAATCAAAGACACATATCCATTTAAATTTCCCAGAGAATGCATTCTCCAAAAGTACTGAATTTGGCAAGAGACTATAGTAAGAAAATGATAGTGTAGCAATCGTTAGCACATAGGAGAACTTACTATCTTAAGATATCTTAAGTTCTACACGGTTTTCACACATTACCTCAATTCTGCCTGTTAATCTAGTAGGTAGGTACTAATCTTCCTATTTTAAGATAAGTAACGTCTAAAACTCCTCTTTCTTAGCAGGTAAAAGTACTACCTCAGGGTATGGAAGAGGCATTTATAATGTTTTATTTTTTTAGGTAAAAGTGGAAACTAGGTATACAGCTTTAGTGGCACATCATTTGCCTAGAATGCATAAGACTACTGCAAAATATGCACATTTACAAAATATTTAAAAAGAAATTCTGCTTCCTATATAAAAGAGTGAGCAATTAACAAACTGGTTCAACTATAATAGCTATAAATTGAACAAAGTCAAGTTGTCAACAAAACAAATTCTTGAGAGCTTTGTGGACACTGAATAAAAATACCCAATTTTGTAGGAGTTAACAGTAAAATCAGGTGATTAGACTGGAGCAAGTGAGGCAAAAGGTAACTAAATGCCAATAGAAAAACCTGCCAGCTTCTTTTTAAGATAGAGGAACCAGCAAAGAGACTAGGGTTAGAGAGGGGCTCGATCACAACAAAAGCTGCCCAAGGAGGTGAGCTAGACACAGAGAGAACCTTTACTTATGTCCTCAGACTCAGCCTCATCTCTGGATGATATATGTTGGAGTTAACAAATTGAACTGACAGATCCATTGCCCTCCCATATTAATTACTGCACAACTCTGAGTAAACTAAAAACTGTTTAAATATACAGTTTAAAAACACGAAATTTTATGGTCTATAATATGGTTTGAACAGTTTACCCTCTTATACACCAGCAAGGTAAAAGTAGGGCTCTACCCTCATCAAAGCAACTTCTTTTGGCAGCTGTTCAGAGACTCACACTGCTCAAGATGCAAATAAGTCACTGTCGCATGTCAACCCTCATTCGGTACATCTATAACATAACCCCTATACCCAAGACCAGTGAACACTGCAGGAGCCAGTGTGTTAAAAGATCCCAAGAGCCAGAAGAGTAGAACACCTGCTGTGAGATAGTGGCTTCTAAATATAACATGGCCANTAGCACATAGGAGAACTTACTATCTTAAGATATCTTAAGTTCTACACGGTTTTCACACATTACCTCAATTCTGCCTGTTAATCTAGTAGGTAGGTACTAATCTTCCTATTTTAAGATAAGTAACGTCTAAAACTCCTCTTTCTTAGCAGGTAAAAGTACTACCTCAGGGTATGGAAGAGGCATTTATAATGTTTTATTTTTTTAGGTAAAAGTGGAAACTAGGTATACAGCTTTAGTGGCACATCATTTGCCTAGAATGCATAAGACTACTGCAAAATATGCACATTTACAAAATATTTAAAAAGAAATTCTGCTTCCTATATAAAAGAGTGAGCAATTAACAAACTGGTTCAACTATAATAGCTATAAATTGAACAAAGTCAAGTTGTCAACAAAACAAATTCTTGAGAGCTTTGTGGACACTGAATAAAAATACCCAATTTTGTAGGAGTTAACAGTAAAATCAGGTGATTAGACTGGAGCAAGTGAGGCAAAAGGTAACTAAATGCCAATAGAAAAACCTGCCAGCTTCTTTTTAAGATAGAGGAACCAGCAAAGAGACTAGGGTTAGAGAGGGGCTCGATCACAACAAAAGCTGCCCAAGGAGGTGAGCTAGACACAGAGAGAACCTTTACTTATGTCCTCAGACTCAGCCTCATCTCTGGATGATATATGTTGGAGTTAACAAATTGAACTGACAGATCCATTGCCCTCCCATATTAATTACTGCACAACTCTGAGTAAACTAAAAACTGTTTAAATATACAGTTTAAAAACACGAAATTTTATGGTCTATAATATGGTTTGAACAGTTTACCCTCTTATACACCAGCAAGGTAAAAGTAGGGCTCTACCCTCATCAAAGCAACTTCTTTTGGCAGCTGTTCAGAGACTCACACTGCTCAAGATGCAAATAAGTCACTGTCGCATGTCAACCCTCATTCGGTACATCTATAACATAACCCCTATACCCAAGACCAGTGAACACTGCAGGAGCCAGTGTGTTAAAAGATCCCAAGAGCCAGAAGAGTAGAACACCTGCTGTGAGATAGTGGCTTCTAAATATAACATGGCCAYTGTGTCTCTGAAATATCAACAGTATGGCTGCCTAATCAAAACCTACATAATGACTATACCAGTCGACATCCTAGCATGGATAGAGGGAATTTCATAAAGCTTCACCCTTAGATGAAGTACAGGACAATCAATTTCCTCTATGGACCAGCCTCCTAATAAAATTTCTAATCCCCAGTGGTCAGTCTTAAACACACACACACACACACACACACACACACACACACACACACACACACGGCATCATTAAATGGACTCAGTGGGTTTTACAGAGTGTTAGGTCCAAAGGAAACTCCATCTCCCCAAATTCCAAAAGGCAGATGGAGTAAATGGCTATCTGTAGTGCTTATTAAGCATTCCAAAGTACTTTGTAAACTTAAATTTAAATCTAAGAGTTCAAAAAATGAGAACACAGACATTCTTAACTTCACACAATACAAAACTCATGACATACATTGCCTTTTCAGAATTCCAGCTTAACAGGATCTACAACAGAATAAACTTAACTTTGTGACCTGGAAATGGTGGCCCATGTCTGTCATCCCACCATGGGAGGCTGAGGTGTGAAAATCACGTTTCTGGGTAGTCTAAGAGCCTGCCTCATAAATACCAAACAATTTTAACTTTGCCAAAAGTCTAAACCACTCAATAGTTTAGTTCAGCATTCCTGAACATTTGTATGAATAAATAAAAACGGTATTTTGCCAAGTGAAGTGCATATGCCTTTAATCCCAGCACCCAGGAGGCAGAAGCAGAGGAATCTCAGTGACTTTAAAGCCACCTGCTTTACTTAGTGAGGTCTACATAATGAGACCCCTGATTCCAAAAACTCAAAAAAACTGTTGGGGGTTAGTCTGGTGCTGCTATGTATTCAAATGCTAAATACCTGCCCCCAAGATCTAGTTGCCCCGCCCCCAACAGATCCTCACACACACCAAGTGATGCTACCCAAACCTTGCCCTACAATTTAAAGCCATTTTGAATAAAGGTGGCTACAGCCAATTACTGGGGAGAATAAAAAGAGGTGGAGTTTTGAGTTACTGGTCTGGGTGTGGCAAGTAGGGACCATGAAGGATAAGGAGAAAGGAGAGAGAAAAAACACAGAAGAGAAGGGAGAGAACAGGTCTCCATTAGTCATGATGGGCCAGCAGCATGGGTGAGAGTGAAATGCCTCCCTACAGCCCAACATTGCTGAAGCAGAAATATCCTGGAAGATTCAAACAGCAAGTACTGGGGGAAGCAGCCAGTTTAGCGTGAGAGAATTAGATTAGGGGTAATACCCCAGTCAATGCACAGAACCTAATAAAAAAATCAATTTGCATCTCATCCATTTGAAGCTAGACAGGGATAAGAATAACTCAATTATCTTACAACTAACAATAGTACTATCTTACCCACCTGCAAAGTTGGTCATAGAAAAAGTAAAATTGTCCTAAGTTTATTACCTTCCCAGGAAAAGCTGAAGATAATAACCAAAGAATAGACACAGGGGCTGAAAAGACAGCTCAGAGGTTAAGAGCACTGATTTTCCAGAGGATCTGGTAGGATTCCCAAACCCCTCACCATGG
The DNA here is from genome assembly GCA_002335545.1 of Apodemus speciosus. Taxonomy (NCBI): domain Eukaryota; kingdom Metazoa; phylum Chordata; class Mammalia; order Rodentia; family Muridae; genus Apodemus; species Apodemus speciosus. The sequence continues at coordinate 63,079 of BDUI01000943.1, forward strand.
CTCACAACCACCTTAATTCTAGTTCCAAAGGATCTAGTGCTCTCTTCTGGCCTTGGCAGGCACTGCACACATGCAGTGCACAGACATATGCAGGTGAAAGACCCATACACATAAAATAAATAAAAATAAACAAAAATAGATTTAAATGGGCCTAACCAACCAACTTCACTAAGATTTTCAGTTAAAATAAAATCACCACACCTAGTTAGGTAAAATGACAACTTTGAGAGAGCAAAGACACAAACAAAAATGTTACTGTAGCTGGGCGTGGTAGTACACGCCTGTAATCCCAKCACTTGGGAGGCAGAGGCAGGCGGATTTCTGAGTTCAAGGCCAGCCTGGTCTACAGAGTAAGTTCCAGGACAGCCAGGACTACACAGAGAAACCCTGTCTCGAAAAAACAAAACAAAAAAAGAGTTACTGTATCTCTCTACCATTAAGGAAAATGAATACCAACCTACCTTTTTGAAACTTGGAAAAAGCTACAGACTTGAGGCTGCACTGGTGGCCTTTGCATGTTCCCATTAGCTCACCAGCTCTAACATCCCAAAATTTGGCTGTCTGATCACCGGCTGCTGTAACCTTCCAAAAATAATATAGTAAAATTTAAGAAAGAAACCCTTTATCAGCATCTACTCAGACCTAATAAATGGAGGCCACTTACAAGTTTAAGTTCACCAGGGACCCAGGCCAGATCAAAGACAGCATTCCAGTGAGCCATCCACTCTAAACAAAGAAAACATAAATGTGACAGATCCCGAGTATAATAGCCATACCAATAGAAATTTAAAACACCTTTTATGGTAGCTTAAATAGGAATGTGTGTGAGTACTTGGCCCATAGGGAGTGGCACTATTAGGAGTTGTGGTCTTGTTAGAGTAGGTGTGGCCTTGTTAGAGGAAGTATGTCACTGCGAGGGCAGGCTTTGAGGTCTACTATACTCTATGCCTAGTGCAGCAGTCTGCTGTTGACTGTGGATCAAGATGTAGAACTCTCAGCTCCTCTAGTACCTGTGCCTGCACCTGTTGTCTGCCTGCAAGCTACCATGCTTCCTGCCATGACAATAATGGACTGAACCTCTAAACAGTAAACCAGCCCCCAATGAAATGTTTTTCTTTRTAAGCGTTGCTGTGGCCATGGTGTCTGTTCATAGCAATGAATGTGTAACTAAGACACTTTGGAAGTTTTCATAAGATGGTAGCTAGTACTCTATTGTCAACAGGCCAAAGAGCATTATAGAGTCACAGACGTCACACAGCCAGCCCCTCCAGGACACATGCAAGAGCTACTATCTAATATCAAATGAGGGAGAGAGAGATGACTCAGTGGGTAAAGTACTTGCTATACCAGCAAGAGGCCCTGAGTTCACATGCCCAACAGCCAAATAAATACCAGGTATAAGTATAATAAAATTAATGAGTTCCATGTACATACAGTGAGAGATCTTTTCTCAAAAAGTAATGCAGAGCATGATTCAGGAGGGCATCTAACAACTTCTGCCTCCACTCATGTACACTCACATACATGCACTTTCCCAAAGAAATAAAATTATTTTCTGAGTATTAGAAGTATTCCCTAAAATAGGATCGTCTCAAAACATTCTCTATGTCAAAAGCCTTCACAAAGTCCAAACAAGGAAATGACGTTAGTCTGACTTTAGTTATGCTAGTTCTGTGGACATGCTTATCTCTCACTGTTCTTATCTCGTGCATGATTATCTACCTTATTTTCACCCAAGCTGACCATCATCCTCGTATTAAAACAGTAATTTACCAAAGGTTTTATGAATTAAAAATGTTAAAAATTATAGACTTACCCTTGAAGCATGTCTGTTTGCTAGTTTGAGATTCTGTGTTATATAATCTGACAAAGCCTTCTTCATTAGCAACTGCTAATATATGCTCCATCCTGGGAGCTGAAGAGAAATAAAGAATATATAAGGACTTTCAAAATGAGTACGAAAGTATCAAGTGACTCAAAACAGGGCTGAGAGATGGCTTAGGTCAAGAGATTTATTGCTCCTATAGAAAACCGGGGCTTGATTCCCAGCACCCACATGGCAGCTCACAAGTGTCTGCAACCATAGTTCCCRGGGGTCTATGGCCTTCTTCTGGCCTCTGTGATCCAGGARCATATACATAAGCAGAACACTCATACACATAATATAAAGATAAAAACTGACTCTAACCATCAAAATAGTCTTCAGATACTTCAGACACTCTGATCTGACTATATCAAGAGTGGTACAGGCCAATGGCAAATAAAACTAATATACTGACCACCAGCAAATAGAATCAATTGGTTTTAAACCTCCTTTTTATGACCTTTCCTCATTTAAACTATTAAACAGGAGACAAGAACTTCTATTCACATTTTTTAAATGATTGCTAGAAAAAAAACCCTTCACTTTGGTTTTTTTTTTCAGACAGGGTTTCTCTGAACCCTCTTCATTTTAAAAACATCTCTGTACCTTATAAATCATCAGTTATGAGAATAATTTTAACATTTACCTAAGTCACTTTTCTTTCAAAGTCTATTTAACCTCTAAGCAGGAAGCAAGGTTCTGTTCAAGCTTCGTGAATCTATTTAGTCGTCTTCTTACCAGTACAGAAGGTGCATCCAAAAGGAGGAACTGGGACTCCCGTTTCTCCATAAGATATGTGTTCATCATTACAGTTGCACTGATAACCACTTAGAAGGGATTGTAGAGGGTAATGTGAAGACCACCCTAAAACGAGAAACATTAAACATTTTAATTTAAGAATTAAAATGTAACATTTCAGCATTTCCTAAAAAAAA
>BDUI01000943.1:69502-90774 GCA_002335545.1 Apodemus speciosus
AAAAAATGTCAGAATGAGGAATATGGAGTCTTTGAGTGACTCAGGTTTTAGCTGGGGACACCAGTTTAAAATAATGTCACTCCCCAAAATAGGTAACAGATTTTTGGGGAAAAGCCAAACTCAGTTTGGGGCATTAGAATGTAAGATGCTTGTATCCCTAATTAAGATCAACACACACAGCATTTACAGAAATCCACAATACAGGGAATGGCGGTGTGTAGGCAGCGGTAGAGCCCTTACTTATGGCTATAATCATCCAAGGGAGTGACCGAGGGCGGAACAGCAATACCGGAGGGGAAAGGAGATGAACAGATATCAGGAGGTAAAATAAATGAATCCCAGTGCCTATCACCGATCGAGTATCTGTAAACAGGAACGACAGACTGAAAAGTGAGTGGATAGACAGAAAACTTATCACAGAGGAAAAGAGACTCAGACGCTCCAAAGACTGCTCACAACCATTGTGAGGGAGGCCAACCCTAACACAAGGGAAGTTACTTTTGTAAAGTTCTAGGAGAGAGAGGCAGAATGTAATCACAAGAGTATCCACGGAGGAAGAACGAATTCAATGTTTTGGATCGGAGCAGGATCTCAAGGAGCTTTTCCTCTTCTCAACATTCTAAAGCCCACTCTTCAGAGTCTTAGTTTAACGACACATAAACCTAATCGCATCTCTGATTGCCAATGTTCCTGTAAGACTGCCCAAGAGAACTGTAGGAAATGAGCTGGCTTTCTATACGCTAACAGGAGAATATGGCTGAATTCCACCGTGGAGAGAAAAACGAGTTTAATTCCATTTCTGGAAATACCTCCGCATCAAAACACATTTGGAACAATAACCCTTCCATCTATAACCCGTGGCCACCTCGTGGGTGTGGCTATGGGCATCTTCTAGTTTGTATTTTAGAACTTTGCCGAGCCTGCAGAGATGGGGGAGGGGGCTTTGGCGCCGTAAATGCACTTGTAGCGTCTTCTCCGCATGACTGAGTTCCACAACTGCGGGCCGTGTGCGCTGGTGGTGCACAACGACGAACTTGCAGGGATCGCTAAGGTTCTGCAAAGATCGCACGTTGCTGGTGCCAAAGCGTCCCCACCCCCCGACTCACACAAGCCTGCTCTCTCTCCTCTCTAGTTAACGCGCGATATTGACGTAAGCAGCCAGGGGGCCCGGGGACGCCAGTTAGCGACCTAACTTTAGCCTCCGTTCTGATCTAAAAAGCTCGATTACGGTGAAAAGCGTCCGGAAAGAACCCAAGCACGGTGTTCTCCGGCGGTCCTCGCTCTCCCGGACCCGCTCCTGCCGCGGGAGACCTCGAGGCCCACAGTCGGCAGCGATCCAAGGTGGAGCGCCTGGGGGGAGGTGGTTCCCGCCACGGCCAGCAGCCGTTGGTACCGTTACTCACCGTTCCTCCGGACGCCAAGCTGGGGCTGGCGGAGCACCGAGTTGAAGAGCATCTGGGCCTAAGGAGAAAGCTCAGCTGAGGGGAACGCCGAGAAGATCGCCCCCAAGTTCCACAGGAGCCTCCGTTTGCACCCTCCTCAGCGCGACGCGGCTTTGCCTCCAACTCCCGCCACGGCGAGCCCTAGCCGCCAAACTCCGCGCCAAACTGACGTCATGCTCTCTGATTGGCTCTCGTCGCAGCGTTCCAGGCGCCTCAGAGGCTTGTCCTCATCCTAAGCCCCGCCTCCCTCTCGCTCAACCGCGGGAACCCAGGGTTCACAAGCTCCCTGAGCGCCTGCGCGGGGGGCCCACAGAGGCGCTGGCGAACCGCGGGGCGGCCGAGGCGCATGCGTATACTGCCTGACAGCGCGCAGAGGGAAAAATCCGCGAGACCGCGGCGGGAGAAGATGGCGGTGCTAGGGAAGAGTTTGCAATCTTTGTGACTGGGCGAGTCGGGTAACTATTCGGGTCATGGCGTCAAATTCAGCCAAGTCTTTCCTGGCCGATGCCGGCTATGGCGAACAGGAGCTGGAYGCTAACTCCGCTCTTATGGAACTGGACAAAGGTACTGGAGGAGGAAAGCGGGCGAAGCGCCTGGGGGGCGGCAGCCAGAGGGGCTTAAAAGGCGCACGCGCGGATGTATGGGGCGGGAAGCGCCGCTGCTAGTCTTGGAGCCAGCTCTTAGGCGCCCGCAGGGCTGCAGGAGTTGCTTTGCACAGTTGGAGCAGAGGCCCGCGCTTGCGAGGACGCCTTTGACCACTTGGGGGCACAGTCTCCGGTTCCCCAAACAGCAAATGAGATAATTCCTAAAAATACTGAATTCTGAGATTATTTTTTAAAACGTTCAGTGCAGGTGAATCCTTCATCAAGAGAGCCAAATGACTTCTTGAGCGTTTTACAGCGATTTGTCTTGTGAGACTGTCAATTGCGAGTTCTAAAATAGGTTCCATATGTGTGAGAACGTCCGAAAAGCATGGCTGAACGCGCTCATTCTCTGCAGACGAGTACCACTAGTTAGCTTCCCTTGTACAGATAACTAAGAGAAAAGATTTTAGGGTTGAATTCCAGTTCTACTAAAGTGATTATGGAAAGCGACGTTATCATCTAGCCTCGACTTGTCTGCAAAGTGGGCACAGTACATCACCAGTGTTGTTAACTGGCTGGCGAAAAATACATTTATTAAATGCCGAAGAAGCACTTTGTTTCTAGAGATGGGTAAGGGAAGCAAGGACAGATAGTTATCCATAAAGAAGTCCTGTGTAACTGAGACCTTCGTTTCAGTGTACTACCAAGACTTTTACACTATAGACAGTTCTTGGTTAACTGAAGCCAGTGTATACCCTGTAGAGAACTGGACTGGGAACTAAGGCTCTGCCCATAAGCTCACGTTAGCCCCTTAGACTTGAGCCAGTTGACCTTTAGGGACTTAAAAAAAAGTTAATGTTTGTATTGGGTTGTTATTGATAGGCTATTTCGCTGATGCCGGTGAAATGAGGCAGTTTAAACCAGATTAGATTGTATTAAAGGCAAACTTACTAGGAAGCTGCTTGGGGTGGCCTAGCTTCACTGGCCCAAAGACCAAGGCCAGGGGAATTGCCCTGAGCAGGGGGAGAGGGGTTAGGGAAGGGACAGGAAGGAAGGAAGGAAGGAAGGAAGGAAGGAAGAAAGAAAGAAAGAAAGAGAGAGAGAGAGAGAAAGAAAGAAGCCATGTGTCCATAGGGAGAAGAGGAGAGAAAGAGACCAAGATGTTTGGATGATATAGGGAGGAACCTCTGGGGGAAGGGTGTGCCAGGTAGGGACTGAGGGATACTGGGAGAACCTGGAGGTCTGGTTGGCTCTGGTATGTAAAATATGCACCTCAGTCCCTTTTGGGTTGAAACCAAACAGTTACAGGTAAGAGTTTTTTACATTTTACTAAAGTCTGTGAAGTCCAGGTTGGCCTGAACTCTCTAAAGCCAAGGATGMCACAATTTTTAATCTTCAACCTCCCAAACCGTAGTCCTGATGTGTCCCACCATACTGTTTTTTTTGTTTTTTGTTTTTCCCCCGAGACAGGGTTTCTCTGTATAGCCCTGGCTGTGCTGGAACTCACTCTGTAGACCAGGCTGGCCTCGAACTCAGAAATCCGCCTACCTCTGCCTCCCAGAGTGCTGGGATTACAGGCGTGCGCCACCATAGCCCGGCTCCACCATACTGTTTTATTCAGTGCCAAATACTTTACTTTCTCTCATATACCTAAAATGTTACAGTATCTGAACTGGGTGTACATCCTCATCACACAAAAACTGATGTTGATCTGTTATATTGGTTTTCACTCTTTAACAAGTTATATTTTATACATACATACATACATACATACATACACACACACACATACACATATTTCCCTTCCCACAGACATTTTTATCACTCTGGTGTAGCTGACCTTGTCGTCCCATGCTAAGAGTAGATAGTGTTGTAGAACAGGGGTAAGGATATGGAGCGTGGGGAAAGGCTATCTAAGTTACTTTCTAAAAGTGTCCTGTGAGCCAGTGTAACAGTAGAAGAAGAAGACTGACTCCTACAAGTTGTCTTCTACCTGTGGTACTCCTGTGCTTGAATTCACACACATGCACAGGTGCACACATACATAGGATAACAATGAAACAAAGTTTACATTCTTAAAAAACGTTGCTGTGGCTGTAAGGATGACTTAGCCTTTAAGAGGCCATATTGCTTTTTTGTGGGACCAGAGTTCAGTTCTAAGCACTCACACCCCAAACCTCACAACTGCCTGTAACTCTAGAGGGCCTGCTGTACACATATCTCTCCCTGCCCCTACATACACAAAATTAAAAATGAAGATCTTTAAAAGAAAATGTTGCACTTGTAATGAAAAAATTAATATGACCTTTTTAATAAGAGTTGAAATAAAAATACGTATGTGTAAGAAATAAGTAGGTGCCTGGTGAGTGTTTCACAGATGAGCCCAAGCTCAGCGAGACACATTGTATAAGCCAGGGACAGCAGTGTGACACAGATGGGCCCAGAAGACATTGCTAAAGGCCGGGTCTCAATATTACTCTAATGTAGCTTTTCCTAATGTAGATGATTATCATCAGACCAAGTATTTCTCCCTCAGGTGATTGGAAGTTGTGCAGAAGATACCAGGCAAGATCTCCTTCCTGCAGAGAGAAAGGTTAAGTGACATCACTTAACCTGATGGCTCTGTGCACACCTGGCTTTGGAAAGGATGGGTGGGAGTGGGGAAGGTGACTCATTCCCTTTCTTGCTGCACATGCAGCGGAAGCTGGTGAACTTAATGCTGCCAGAAAAGCCTGATCTTGGAGTGCTAATTAATCTCTTGAGAACTGGGTGAGAGTCAGGATAGAATCCACACACTAGGATTTCCCCCAGCAATGTTACTATCCACTCAGTTCCACACATCTTAATTCTCCTTGTGAAAAAGACCACTGTTGTACTGCCCATCTGTGCCCAAATGTAATTGGTTGCTATGGAGAGTGAGGACTTTACTCCGCAGCCCCTCTGAGAGAATGGCCTTAGCCACTGGGTTGGGTATGCACTAGGCAGCTTACTCCATGTCATTACTGGTGGTTTTTAGATACATGGGCCATATAGATTCAGACYCTTCCCCCCCCCCCCCGAGGATATTTATTACCAGACTACATTTAGTTGGCCAGCATTGATAAATGAACCTTAAGGTCATGTAGAACCCAGGACAAAGGCTAGATTCAGCAACTAGTTTATCACATTGAAGTTGAGTTAGGGAGCATGGACTCTGCAGTTGGTTGGTGACCCCGATGGACACGGTCAGGTAAACTAAACAGAGGTCCACTTACTGAGACTGTGACCTCACTTGTGTGTGACTGAGCTGTTGTCTTATGATTTACAATAGGAATTATTAAATGGTCTCAGTTATTTGTTTTAAACCAGTATTTTCTCATGTGCAACCTGCAGTGTATGTCAGCTYGTTCATTTGCAGTGCTTTCTGAAGTTTTGGGAAGGATATTTAGTAATTATGTCAGAAATTGCCATCTCTGCCTTCTAAACATGAAGTGAGCTTTGTCAGCCGTTTATGAAGCTGTGGGCTGTAGGTTGCCTTCTACTGTGCAAAGTATACTTGGTTTATTTTCTTTGTGGTGCTGACGCTTGAACAAAGTCTTATTCCTGGTGTTCTGCTGCTTTGCAATTGAGCCGTATTCTAGCCCTGTGTGGTGATACTTGGATTTTTTTTCAGTCCCTGTTACAACACAAGCACCTTAAAAAAATGAATATATGAGATGTATACATGTTAGTGATTCAAATTTGAACCATGTTCATCTCAGCTAAAGAAATGCACAATTAATTGTCAAAGAAGCTCTTTCATGGGAATGCTTCATTAGTGGTGCTTTTACTTGATATTGGTTGTATTGTGGTTACTTAGTGTCTCCTGAATGTTTACTTGAGGAGTAGCTCATATAAGCCCCTTCTCATAAAGGTGGAGGTGTGTCTTTCAGGGGGCCCTGGTTCAGTTCTCAGCACCCACATGGTAGCTTGCAGCCTTTAGTGTCAGGTGATCCASTGCCTTCTTGTGGCATCTGCAGGCCTTGCAAGCACAAGGTACACATTTGTACATACAAGCAAACCATGTGTGTGTGTTATAGCAAATAGATAAAGTCTTAAAAAATTTAAAATTATAGCTCTCAGTGTTTATAATGCAGGCCAAGGGTCGAGGGTCGAAATAGTTGCAGTTGTAGAGAGTCATCAGGCCATCGCTATCAGGTGTGGCACTGGAGCAGTAGCTGAGAGCGTTACCTCCCGATCCACAGGCAGACAGCAGACTGGGAGAGATTAGACCTGACCAGGAACGYCTATCCCTCTCCTCCMCCAAGGCCACACCTCCTAATCCTTCCCAAACAGCTCCACTAACTGCGGATCATAGAGGGTCACTCTTATTCATACTACCACAGCTGTGTTGCTACATTTGTTAGATTATAGATTATTGATTGGAAGTTCTTCTTTTCCTAACATGAATATTTGATATTGTAACTATTCCTTGAAATATTGTGTTGGTCATAGCCTACAAACTGTATTGTTTTTTTCAGTTGAAAATACATGTTTTATTTTCCTTCTGATTTCTTATTTCCTCTATGGGTTATTTGACAGAATATTGATTACCAAATACTTGGAAGGTTTCTAGATGTTCTTCTAATTCAGTTCCATTGTGATAGAGAACATAAACTGTGTCGTTTTGCTTCCTTGTTGTTTTTGTTTTTTATAGTACTAGGGATTGCTTTTGAGACTGCCAGACAAGTAAGTGCTCAACCACTGAACACAGTTCTCATCTGTCCCCCACCCCCACCTCCACTCCCTCTTTGAGGTAGAACTTTGCTAAGCTTCCTGCTAGCCTTGTACATGCTCTGTAGCCAGGGCTAGCCCTGAACTGTGATCCTTTTGTCTCAGCCCGAGTATGCAGGACTGTATGCGTATACTACCAACCCTAACAGTCCTTTTACGTTGATATGTTATATTCCTGGAAAGTCTTAATCAACTTTCAACATTTTAAAAATTATTTCTTTTTCATTGCTTTATGCCTAAGAGAATCAGTTCAGAACCTAGAGAGATGGCTCAGCAGTTAAAAGCACTTGCTACTCTTCCAGAGGACCCAAGTTAGGTTGTTAGCACCCATGTTAGGAGACTCACCACCGGGCATAACTCCATCTCCAGGATCTAACACCTTCTGGCCTATGCAGCCACTCACATATATGCATGAAATAAAAACCTTAAAATGAATGTTTATGCAATTTCTAAGGCATTTACTTATTTGTTTGGTTGCTGTTTTGTTTTGCTTTTGAGGTAGTTTTTATATTATGGTATTGTGTTTGGCTTTGTTTTGAGATAGCCTTATGTAACCCAGGCTGGCTTCTAGCTTGGTATGTAGCTGAGAAAACTGATCTTTGCCTCTTCCCAAGTGGTGCAATTACAGGTATTATGCCACCGTCCATGCCCTGCCTCCAAATAATTAGTATACATGCCATTTTTATTTATTTTTATTGTCAGCTGTTTTTGGTTTTTGATTCTAACCCTGCCTCGGACTCCTGTGTTGGGGTTCTAGGCATGTGCCATCTTGCCCAGCCTTCCGTTTTTAGCTTTCAACAGTGCTGCTTTTACTTGTTGAAAACCTGCCGTCCTCCTCTATAGTCAGTCGGCATTTGACAGATCTGTAATTAGTTCCTCCTGTGCTTTTTCATTAGGTCTGAGGTCTGGCAAACTCGGGGAGCAGTGTGAAGCAGTCGTGCGCTTTCCCAGGCTTTTCCAGAAGTACCCGTTTCCTATTCTCATCAACTCCGCATTCCTAAAGTTAGCTGATGTTTTCAGAGTTGGGTAAGTGGACATAATGCCTCAGCATCCTGAAGGACAGGTTGCTTGTAGTTCTCTTTTGTACTGTGTCTTTTCTTCTGGTCCATTAGGACTTCTTGCCTCTCAGTTACTCTCGGTGGATGCATAATGCTTTGTACGATACTTAAATATGAGATTTAATGACATTTTTAGAAAAGATGAAAAGGTTCAGAGAGTAATTGTTTCTTTAGGGAACAAGATAAATTAATTCAGAACAACCTTATTCTGCTACTGTGTATGTAGTTTGTAAACTGAAGGGTTTTTTTGCAGATTCTTTTTTAGAAATTCCGATTTCATTTAGTGACTTATAACATGAGATCCATATCTGTGCAGTTTCTGATATGTGTGTGCTCCTTACCCTTCTACGTGGGTGGAGGACGATCACCTGACTCACTGGCTGTGCCTCGGAGTGACTGCAGAGGTTCATTCTGTCCCGGGGCTGTTTCTTGTGTCAAGCCTTTAGGCATCTTTCAGCAGGGCTGCAGGCATTACAACTGCTTTTGCTCAGGATCCACCATAGACAAAGTTTAGTGGTTCTTAGTGGTGAGACAGATAAAGAGAGCAGGAAAAGCATTGGCTCTTAGTACTGGTCTGACCCAAGCTGTATATACTGTACCTAGAGTGAGCAAATTTCATTCTCCATTTTTTTTTCTAGAAACAACTTCCTGCGGCTGTGTGTTCTCAAAGTGACCCAGCAAAGTGAGAAGCACCTGGAGAAGATTCTAAATGTGGATGAATTTGTGAAGAGGGTTTTCTCAGTGATTCATAGTAATGACCCTGTGGCGAGAGCCATCACTCTCCGGTACTGTGTCACTGTGTGACTCAGTGCAAGACTGATTAAGCTGYTATTGTGTACCTAAAGGGACTTGTGTTTTACTAAGACTGCAAGAACATAGTAACCATCCATGCGAACCAGGTTGACATCTGCTAACATCTGTAGTGCCGTTTGGGTTGTTAATTGCTTTGCTTGCGCATCCCACTATGTAAGAACGAGGTGGATTTCAGTATAGCGTAGCTTTGGCTCCTTTTGAACTTTTGAACTTTCCCAGGTTGGCATTGAACTTGGGAATCTTTCTGTGTTGGCCCCCTGAGAAATTGGGGTTCCATGTCCATGCCACGGTGCCTGGCTGCACCCTCCTTCRCTTCTGTTTGTATAATTACATGTATAATTTGAGGGGATAGTTTTGAAACTCAGACAATTGTTGGTCTTTGTTCTGGGTTTTCCTGCTTGTATAGTCATCTTTTTTAGCTAGAAGGATTCAGGAAATCTATTTGAGTTTGCTTTCTTCTGGTTCAGAATTAGTTGCTTTGCCATCCTTCTGCCTGTTGATTAAGTTGAACATCATGTGATATTTTTAAAGTCAGTTCTAGGGGCTAGGGATGCAGGTGAAAGTGCTATCCCTGCACTATGGATGCTCTGGCTTCTATTCCCAGTACTGTGTGATACTGGGTGTGATGGTGCATACCTGTGATCCCAGCACGTGGGAACCTGGGACAAGGGGACCAGAGGTTCAAGGTCATTTTAGCTACACAGTAACTTTAAAACCAGCCTGAACTGTATGAAACTCCAAGATGTAATTGATTGTTACCTTTAAAACCATGTAGCCGGCAATGGGACACACGAATTTAATCCCAGCACTCGGGAGGCAGAGGCCAGCCAGATCTGCAGACTGAGTTCCAGGATAGCCAGGGCTACACAGAGAAATCTTGTCTCGGAAAAAGCAAAATGAAACAAAAAAAGACTATCCGACTTAGCTTACATGAGGCAATAACCTCAACACCACAAAACCAGAAAAGGGTTGGGAGGGTGGAGGCAATAATCAACTGGGAATTTAAAACTCAGACACATAGTCTTAGCACTGGGGAAGCAGAGGCAGAAGAATCTCTGATTTCGAGGACAGCCTGAGCTACAGCAAGCTCCAAAGAGACCCTATCTTTCAAAAAAAAGAAAAGAAATGAAAGAAAAGTTAAAGAACATTGTGTCTCGGTAGTTAATTTGATAGAATATTGTGTAGAAGGAAGATATGCTTAAATTAACACAGAAAGTGATAGTGCTAAAAAAGATTTTGGGGTTTTATGTGTATGTGTGAGTGCTTGTATGTATAYACACACACACACACACACACACCCCACGTGCATGCCTGGTACCATTGCAGGCCAGAAGAGGGTGTTCAGTTAGTTCCCTGGAATTGGTGTTACAGGAATTGTGAGCTGCTAAGTGGATGATAGGAACCAAACCCAGGATCTTTGCAAGAGCAGCAAGTGATGGCATCTACGTTAGCTGATCCCTGTCAGTACTGTATCATAGGTTCAGAAAAGGTCTCAAGAAACATTGTCAACAGTGATTATTTTGGGAGGGGTCATTGAGTTAGAGACTCTGTCTGAATTGTTTCCACAAGCATGCATTGCTTAACTTTTTATCAGAAGCAACTAAAGAGAATAATAGAATTTTTAAAAGTGTATTTTTCACATCATTTGGAGGTAGTTTGAATATTTTGACAAAGTATAGGTTCATACTTGAGTGTTTCATTCCATGTATAACCTGTATTACTGAGTTCCAGCAGGTGGGCCTTAAGAACTGTTGCTGCCAATAAATTGGCAATTTCTAGTACATTTTGAAAGAGATATATTTTAAAGACAAACTAGATTACCTTGTAATCTTTAACAGTACTACTTAAAATAAGAAGCACTAAGGAATTCTTTCTAAACAGTTGGACCAATGGAGTTGTGCCTTGTTCTCTCACAGAGTAAAAAACTGCTGATGGGGATGTATTGCAGTTGTCCTACTCTGATCCTTTCTGGTGGAGTATTAGATTAATAATAATTTATTATTTCCTTTGAGAAATAGTTTCAAGTTTTTCTTATGAAATTTAATATAAATCGAAAGAGTCCATATTATGATTCTTTGTGTTTTGAGATAGGGTCTCATTGTGTAGACTGAATTCAATTCTTAGAGATCCTGCCTCTGTCTTAACAGTGCTGGGATTGAAGGCATGCACCACCATGCCTGGCCATCTGTCTTGTTTATGAGGAAGTCAACTGCTCTGTATAGTGCATTTTATCTCTGTAAAGTAACAGGATGAAGTGTGTCAGGTTAGAGGTTACTATTACCTAGGATACTATAGAAACTAGGTGGCGTTCGTTTCAGTGGTCTGCAGCTTTCTGAAGTCCATGCATGGCTTTCTGCAGAAAGGATTTCTCAAGCTCTGTGGTTTCTATTAAATAGAAACATTTATTTTTATTTTCTAAATATACTTTTTATTTTATTTTTTCACACTTTTTTTTTTTTTTATCGTGCATGGATGCACGTGTGTGCAAGCTCTCTCACAGAAGACTCATTTAGGGATTCGGTTCTTTTCTTTGAACTGCATGGGTCCCAGAGACTGGCAGAGTTAGTGACAGGAAGGGATCCCACTGAGCTGTGACTGGCCCATATTTTCTAGGCTTTACTCTCCTTATGTTGCAGATACTGACATGAACTGCAGGGGGCATTCTCCACCTCTGGGGAAWCCTTCTCTTGATATGGTAGATTCATAAAGCATTATGCCAGTATTTATTGATGTGGGGGGGGGGTGTGGAAAGTCTGTATTTTGTGATTCTGTTTACTAGCAGGTATGTTGTATTCGTAGTACTTTGTTAAAATAAACTTATTTATGCAACATTGATTTTGGGATGCTTTAATAACTCAAAAGTTCTTTTCTGGACTCTGATTCCTGACCTGTCCTTGATGATTGTTTACAGTATAACGATGTGTCAGAGACAGGGTAAAGAAAGGATAGGATGTAGCTCAGTGGTGGAACACTTGACTGACATGTATAAAAGCCCCGAGTTCAATCCCCAGGGCCAGGAAGGAGGGAAGAGAGAGGCAGGTAGGAGAGAGGGAACTTAGCTTTTACTATGTAAGCTAGTTTAATATTTATGATATACTTAAGCATACAGATATGCTTAGATTTGAGTCACTGCTAGATTCCTAAAGTTAATCATTCTTAACCTAAAATTTATAGAGCAACCTAAACTTTTTGGCTTGATAATCTAACTTGCCTTCCTTTTCCTGTCCTGATTTAAGTATTTTTCTATGCTTGTGTTTCTCTGTTTCTGTAGGATGTTGGGAAGCCTGGCGTCAATCATCCCTGAGAGGAAGAATGCCCATCACAGTATCCGTCAGAGTTTGGATTCMCATGATAATGTAGAAGTTGAAGCTGCTGTTTTTGCAGCTGCAAACTTCTCTGCACAGTCAAAGTAAGCAGAGGCCTTTTAGTAGTTTGGCTCCTGAGGGAATTTTTGAAAAAAATAATTTAGTATCTATAGTCACTAAGGTATGTAGAAAGGTGTAAATAATGAGTTGTGTTTTCCAAGAAGTTATACAAAATGTTGGGGGAAGAATATACAAACGTTGATCCCCAAAAGACAAGGATCTTAGCCTGGTTTGGGGAAGCTGCCTTTGGTAGCTTTGATGTCTACTGAATAGCTTTCCATAAACACAGCTATGATTTAAAATTGCTGCTTTCTGATTGTCTTTGGCATAGTTTGTCAGATAGTATCTTAAAAACTGACTTTTGCATATTCAGGATCTTAGGGGTGTGTGTGTGTGTGTGTGTGTGTGTGTGTGTGTGTGTGTGTGTGTGTGTGCRYGCGCGCGCAAGTACATAAATGTATAAGTGCGTGGAGACTACCACACACATGTACACATACATGCACGCACTTATACATGAACTTATACATGTAGAGGACAACCTCAGATTTATCATAGTTCTTARGTGATGTTCATCTTTTTGTGTTGAGACAGGGTCACTGCCCTGCAGGCCAGCCAGTAAGTTCCAGGGCCCATCTGTTTTTGCCTCCCCTGATATTTACTGCTCTAGTTGGTAGAGTGAACCTGGGAGAGAGATCCCTAAAAATGAGACAACTAAAGTCTGATGCAATGGCCAGCTTTATTCAGAGCATCACACAGTGGATACTCTGAGGGTTAGGAAGACTCAGATGAGTAAGGTGTTCAATCTCAAGGACAAGACATATGTGGTAAACACAGGTTTTCCCACAGAGGCTTATGACTAACAACAGCTGAAGTAAACTCACTCCTTTCTGCTGCTCTTGGGAGGAGCACAAAACACATTCCAACGACAAGCACTCAGAATTCCCCTCACACAACTCCATTCTTGGACTCTGTTTGGATGCCCTGCACTGGCACGTAGGCATACCATAACTGGCTCTTTAAGTGTGTGTTTTGGGAATTGAACTCTGGTCCTCAAGCTAGACAGTTAACAATTGAGCTATCTCACAAGTTCAATAGTATTTATTTATTATTTTTATTTATGTATGTGTGTATGATATGCATGTAATTCCCTGYGGAGGCAGGAAGAGGGCAGCAGATGCCCTGGAGCTGAACTTAGAGGCAGTTATGAACCTTGTGATGTGGGTGGCAAGAACTGAACTAGATTCTTCTGTAAGAGTAGTCAGTGCTCTGAACCATTGAGTCATCTCTCTAGCCCTATAATTTTATGTTGCTTTCTGAGACAGGGTCTCACTATGCTTTGGCTGTCCTGAAATTCACTCTGTAGAGCAGACTGGTAAAGGTCCTCCTGCCTCTGCCTTCAAGGTGCTGGGATTAAAGTGTCAGTCACTACACCAGCCCAGCCCCATACATTTTAGAATAGAATGTCAACCATGGTATTATTATCATGTTGGGCTTATTTGTAAAAAAAAAAAAAAAAGTTATCCCCAGACTGATAACCCAAACTAACTGTTTTCTGGAGACCATTTTTGGTGATATATATGGATGGCCATAAACATGTGAGATTCATTTCTTAGAACTTAACTACGGATGGACAAGGTACGCTGAAACATTCAGGGTGCTGATTGTGTTGTTATCTACATGGTAACTATTTGCTTTTATGGAATTAGCAACTCCTGATATAAACCAAAGGTTTCTCTTTACTTTTCTCTATACTGTCTATACTTTAAAAAAAAAATTATTCTTGGACAGCTTCAGATATGTATACAGTGTATCTGATCATACCTAACTCGTCTTCCCATTTCCCCCAGGCCCTCAGTAAGTCTCTGTCCCACGTTTACTCCCTCTTTTAATAACTTGACTAGTGTTCCTGAGTATGAGCAGCCTCCATGAACTCCTCAGCTAGGGGTGGACTCTCGAGCGAGCCCCTCTCCTGTCCATGGTAGAATACTGAGGGCGTGACGTGTGTAGGTCTGCAGGTGCCCGTGGCTGCCTGAGCTCAGGAACGAGGTGCTCCTGCCATGTCCACACACACTCCACACCACTTCCTGTCCTCTGCCTCCTGCATTCTTAGAGTCTTCTTGTCTCTCCCTCCTCCCACAAGCCTTGTGGGGTTTGATATAAATGTCCCATATAGGACTGAGCATATGACTTGCTAGGAGAGTTTTAATTTTATAATCAGAATAATGAATAATTAATAATTTGCTTAAGCACATGTGCAAAATTTTATAAAATTTGAAATTCACAATTTTATTCCAACCTTAATTATATATATGTTCTCTTCATATATTCCTATCATACCTTCAAAATTCTATGATTACTCATTGGAAAAGTTGAGAGTAATAAGCATGCAGTTTTAAACTTTACTGCTCAAAATTGTAAGTGTGGCAGTAATGGAAAATACTTTATGCGTGCGTGAGTGCGTGCGTGCGTGCGTGCGTGCGTGCGTGCGTGTGTGTGTGTGTGTGTGTGTGTTTGCAGAGGCCAAAAGAAGGGTCAACCTACCTCGAGTTGGGAGTTCAGGTTGTAATGATCTGTTCTATGTGGGTACTGGGACCCGTACTCAGTGCTTTTGGAAGAGCAGAAACACTTGACTACTGAGCCATCCCCATTTCCAGCTTTTGTTGCTGTTGCTTTGTTGTTGAACCAGTAGGAGAACCCACAGGTTCTGTTGATATAACTGTGATGTAAAGGGGTGGCTTGTGAGTTTCAGGCACTTCCTGTCATCTGTGTACCTCCTGAGCTTTGTGAGTTTGATTTACTTTACGAGTCTATTTTTCAAAGATTTATTTATTTTCTGTATAAGAGTACACTGTCGCTGTCTTCAGACACATCAGAAGAGGGCATTGGATTTCATTATAGATGGTTGTGAGCCACTATGTGATTGTTGGGAATTGGACTCAGGGCCTCTGGAAGAGCAGTCGGTGCTGAGCCATCTCTCCAGTCCACTTTATGAGTCTTGTCTTAGGGACAGACTGTTTCAGTTCAGAGGAAATTGCTATACAACATTATTTTTCAGTAATATATGCTTGTTTGCATTATATAGTACCAGATTAGTCTAATTGGAAAACCCAATACATACATAATTTTAATATCAGTTTTTATCTTTCCTTGGCTTGAGATCATGTGTCTCCACCAACATTAGTGGGTTTCTGTTATTTCTTTCAGTTCTACATCTTGCTTAAATCGAAGTAACTGGCCAAATTCAATTTAAGATTTTATTTAGTCAGGCATAGTGGTACATCCATCTAATCCCAGCACTCATGTGACAGAGGCAGGTGGATCTCTGAGAGTTGAAGGCCAGCTAGTGCTACATAGTGAGACCCTATCTCCAAAAAGAAAAAAAAGAAAAAGAAAAAAACAAGGAAAAAGAGAAAGAACTTTTWAAATCTATTCTGCCTCTGGGCTGCTGTAACTGCATCTCAGGGGTGAGGTGAACATAGATAGAGTGGGGTCCTCTTCCAGCCACTAACTAAAAAGAGCCCTGCTTCCTTAGAAAGGGGCAGCTGTCCAGTGGCACCAACCCATGGCTGTAATGCAGGAGTGTTTGCTCTGGGCTGTCAGGCTTGGTATGACACAGAGATGGGGGCTGGGCTTGTACAACTAGAACATCAGATGACTTTCTTTAGTCTCTGCAGTTTCAGTAGTGACACCAAGAAGTTATTATTAGACCAAAAATTTTAAAAAACAACAACAACAAAAACAAACAGAAGACTCCTACTCTGCATTTTTAGGCCCAAAGAACTTAAACTAGATTTTTAAACTTAGGAATTGTTATACAAGGCTTTGATGTAGTTGCTGAATATCCATTGTCGTTGCCCTTGAGGCAGTGGGTCCTGAGAGAATGGAGCTGATGAGTGAGGACTAGAGTCTCAAGCTCTAGCCAGCTTTATTCAGATGCCACACAGTTTATACCCTGAGGGCTAAGAAAGGTCACCTGAGGAAAGTTCTAAAGAGGTCAAGCCATATGTGGCAAAAGCATATTTTTTCATAGAGGCATATAAAGGATAGTCAAACATTTAATTGCATAACATCTAACAAGCCATAGTGAGTAACTTAAACTCAACTACACCCAGGAGCAACATGAAAACACGTCATACAACACTTGTCTTGTTTTCTTGGAGTGTTCCTATAAGCACTCAGAATTCTCACAGGACTCCATTCTTGGACCATGTTCCAACAATCCACCATATCTAGATAACAAAGTCAAAGCTCTGTTAGCACAAATAACATTAACTGGTGCTGTTGAAGTGGCCACAGTGGGCTGCTTGAGCAGGTCTGTTGGGTGAGACCTCTCCAAAGCCAGGGCTAGTGGCCAAAGCTGAGTGCTGAAGAAGACGGTCCTTGGTACTTTTTCTTTTGTTGAAAGAGTGGGGCTCTGAGACAGCATCTCTCTGTGTAACTCAGGCTGGCCTCAAACTCAAATCCTCCTGCCTTAGCTCCCAATTACTGTGAATGCAGGTGCATACTGCTACATCTGGCCTGCCTTTACACTCTTAAATAAAAAAATATGTTGGTAGTTACTCACTTATTAGAAATTTAGGAGCTAATTTTTTAAATGTGTACTCATTTTAAAAATAACAAATTCAAAATATTTTAGTGTAAAATATCTTTATAAAAGTTTATTTTTCAAAARCAAATAATTTTGTGAGAAAAAAGGCCTTAAACATTTTTTCAAAGATCATTAAGACCTAGCTAAATTCTCATTCATCTWTTTCCTCACATTATTTTGACTAAAGTGTGTGAAGAAAATCCAATCTCTCAGCTAGTGGTTGGAAGAGGAGAGGTTTATGAAGCTGTCCTTGGTTCATGAATGCTTTAATACATTGTGAGTTGGTCTATTCGGAAGCACTGGCTTTCCGCCATATAAGCCCTGCATGTGAGAGTACCACACCAATTTAGTCAGAAAGACTCAAGTGTTAAACTCTCATGCTCATGGTAAAGTATGGTTTCTGTAATTGTAATTTTTGCTGACAGCTAAAGTACTGTAATTGTCATAAAAGAGTCTCAGTAATTTGCCTGATGTTATCAGTTGACTTTAACTCATCTTCCATGAAAACTCTTTGGCAGGTAGGAAGTCTGAATAGCTGTGTCCCAGGAAAACATGCCATTTATATCTTAACCAAACTTTTGGACTGGTACTGTGTCTGAAGTATACCACTATGTGTTTTTTTAATTAATACATTGGGTGATTTCTGTTTTGCTAAGAACATTATATACAACTAGCTTGTGTTCTCTTTTTAATATGGGTTACAGTAATGAAGGACACATGACTGGGACAGTTGCTGGCATTGCCTTGATTCTTGCTACCTCATCCAGATTGTTATTCATGTCCTTTCACCAAACGTGGTGGATGGATGGGTGGATGACGCCCATGTCATTGCACCTGGATAAACCATGYGATTGAAGCAAATGTTACTTAATACAAAATGTGTTTGTTGTCAAGAGTTCATGTAAAAGAAAACATTCTGTAATTAGGTGGTACTGGTTCTGGAAGTTGCAAACACCTCACCCCAGCTGGTGACTGGCAGTGCTTGATTTCTTCACTAACTGCAGTAGGCGCAGGCACCACGAGCTCTCAGCCTCTCAGTTCAAATGTGTACTTGCTTAACTGGGGCACCATGCCAATTAACCCTTGCTTGAATCTATGAGCACATATGTGCCTGGAGACTACAGAGGCTAGAAGAGATCATTGGATTCCCTGGAATTAAGAGATACAGGTGGTTGGTTGTAAGCTGCTAGATGGATCCTGGGAGCCAAGCATGGCTCCTCTGCAGTAGGAGCCAGTGTTTTCAACCTCTGAGCTGCTGTTCTTAAGGATCACAGCTGTCTGTTGCTAAAACACTCACTCCTTCAGGTTAATAGTCTCAAAATAGTAGTTGAAATGTCATTGGCACCTTAGTTCTTTGTGAAAGAGTTTTGTTGAGTAACACAAGAAGTTAGTGTCTTTACAAGGGAAACAAATTAGCGTCGTACAGCCAAGGAATTGTGTGGTCACATTCTTTGTTTTTCCTATTAGAGTTTTATAATTCTTTAGACTTAAGTCAGGAATTCCATTTTTTTCAGCATAACTTACATAACCACAGGCTGAGGAAACAAGTCTTTCTCTTCCAAACCAGTAATTTTCCCTTAAGTATAACAAAAATCCATTTTCTTAATTCTTTTTACAAGAAGGTATTGCACAAACAAAAGTTTGAGAAAAAAATTTCAGTTTTACTGCAAAGCAAGCAAGGTATGCTCATGCTGTAGAAGTCTCCCTGGTGGGAGTAGGCAGTGCCTGCCGGTCCTGGAGGGTGCCAGGACAGCTGACAGACAGCTAAAGTATTGTAATTCTGAGGAGCCATTGAGCTCACTGTGCTTCCTTGCAGAGCCAGGGTGAGTGAGGGCTTGTTGACAGGACTGTGTAGCACCTTTGGGGCCACATTGAAGTCTTCATCCAGCATGTGTAATGGCTTCCCCATACCTGCAGATGGCGTCCCCTTCTCCTAATCTCCCCACATGTACTGCAGCCCCTCCCAAGGCCACATATAATTAGGACAGACTTGCATATAACTGATTGGGAGTGGCAGCTAAGATACTCAGGTAAGCGTGCCATGGCCCTCCCAGTCCCTCCTTTCTGAGGGAACAGAGTCAGTCAGCAAGTCCCGTTGTGGTCTTTGGAAGCAAGCACAGCTAAATTCATGAAGATGGCAGCTCCTTCTTTAGCTTGGTTGATAGTGCTATACAACTTCTTATGTTCTGCATTACACATGCAACTTYGTGATACCAAAATCTGGCTGATAGGGTATGCAGATTAGGATAGGTTGTCTAAGATAATTCAAGTATACTAGAGGAACTCAGCACACTGGGTCAGTCATAAACATATTTATATGTCAAACTCATTGCTAGGACATTTCTAGGATACCAAGATATAGCTTAGTAGTATGAGGCTTGCTCAGTGTGTGAAGAGTCCTAGATTTGATTCCCAGCACTACAAATATCAAAGAAAATCTAGAAGACAGAAGAAAACACATTGCTTCAGCTGTCAAGATGTGAAGTCTTCATTGTCTAGTGTGTAGAGAACTCTCATTGACTTAAAATCAGCAGAATATATCTTAGCAGCAGGGAATACTTTATTTAGACTTGTAATGAACTGCAAATTGTACTTTATGTCCTGCACATTACATAGTTTGGCTGTATAAGCCAAGTTATGTAACATTTTATTCCAAATGCTCATGTTATTAGGGGTTTTTTTGGTATTGGGTGACGTTTCTCTTAGAATCAGAAAGCTGTGTCTTGGAACAGCTTCTTTTAGGCAGTTTGGAATGTGAAGAGTCAGTCTGTGTTTGCTTTGCGTCTCAAATACTCCTGTGCTAGGACCTGTCTATTGTTCATATAGTCAGAGCTGTGTTAGGGTGCACTCGAGCATGTGGGGTAGGGATTGGTTCTTGCTAAGCCTCAGGCTGAAGCAGCGTTCACACTGGTCAGCATCTTCCCTCAGGGCCAGGCTGGAAGAGCTGCCAGAGCCACAAAGTCTTGGTTGCAATTTGGAGTATTGATGCTGCTATAACTGTGTTCTTTTTCACTTGTAAAACTTAATCACAGCCTGGCAGTGCTGGCACATGCTTTTAATTCCATTACTTGGGAAACAGAAACAGGTGGATCTCTGTGAGTTTGAAGCCAGGCTGGTCTATAGACCAGGACAATGGAAGCTATACAAAGAAACCCTGTCTCAGAAAACATAAGAACTAAAACCAAAAAAACAAAACAAAAACCAACCAACCAATCAACCAACTCAAACCTACCTTAATCATGTTCAGTTCTTTGATTTTCAATGTTTTTTGCCAATTGTTTTAATTTTCTCTTTCCAAAGGGATTTTGCTGTGGGGATCTGTAACAAAATCAGTGAGATGATTCAAGGTATGTACACTTTATTTGATAATGTGAGGAGACTTACTAGGAGTCTTGTTAATGATGTTTGCTCCGGATTATTAGGTATATACTATGTGCTAGTCATTATTTAAAATAATACTAAGTATCTTCTGTATGCCAAAAATGTCTGAGGTGCTTAGGGTCTAGAAATGAATAAGACCCTTATTGTCATGTAACCTAAGTTCTTGTCTGGTGAGCTGTAGACAGATAGAGACAGGTTGTATCAAGTGCTGCAGAGAGACTGGTGGGGAGAGTCCCAAGCAAGGGTGACATGATGGAAGGCAGGAAGACTTGTGCTTTACACGAGTTGATGGCAGAGCCCTAATGAGGTGGCATGAAGGAAGGAAAGGACGTGGCCTGCAGAGAGGGGAGCAGTACCAGTACCGAGCTTTGCAGGTCTATCTGATAACATCCSTCCAGGACTTTCCCCCTGCGGCAAAGATGGTGTATCCTGACTCCATGTTATCTTCGTGGTGTCTGTCAAAGGCAGCTCTGACTCTAGCCTTGTGTAGCTCTCAGGAACACTGCTCCCTTTGGCCTCTGAGAGGTGGCCTTGCTTGCTGTGCTCCCTCTGCCCTCTGAGAGGTGGCCTTGCTTGCTGTGCAGCTTAATGATGTGCTAGATCTTTTCACACAAATGAGGTGGAATGAGGTGGTGGGCTCCAGCTATTTGGTCTTGAGACCACAGCTTTTAAGCCCTGTGCCGTCTTGCCTCTCTAGAATATGGATTTCTTTAGGATATTTTCTATGTAATTTAAATGTAAAAAGAATTTGCTCACTTAGAGAACAAGAGTCAAATGCAATTTTAGCCTGCTCTTTTTTATTACATTGTCTGTCTTTCCTTTTTTTTTTTTTTTTTTTTTCCTTCTACCAAAAATGGTGCTCCTGTGAGGCTAGCTATGTGACATTATGAAGAACATCACCCATTCACTGAGCAGGTTTTTGTGTTACTGGTTTTTGTTGGTGGTGGTTTTTAATTTTATTTTGTGCATAAGCGTGTTTTGCCTGTGCGTATGTCTATGCACCGGGTGCATGCCTGATGCCCAGCAATGTCAGAGAGGGCGTGAGATTCTGTGGAGCTAGGAGTAGAGAAGGTTGTGAACCATGATGTGGATAGAGGACAGCAAACCCAGGTCATCTAGAAGAACAACCACTGCTCATAACAACTGAGCCATCTTTCCAGCCCCCTGAGCAGGTATTTATTAAATGCCTGCTGTGTTACATAAGATATCATTTTTTGCTAAGATAATTCAAGGGGCATTTTATAACGGAACCATTTACAAAAGGATAGGTAACACATGCTAGGGCTAAT
>BDUI01000943.1:99726-111656 GCA_002335545.1 Apodemus speciosus
CCACCACTGCCCGGCTCCTCTGGAAACCTTTAAGCTTGGCATGTTTCACTTTGGTAACCTGTCATGTGCTGGTGATGTATTTGAGGATTGCATCTTAATTAGTACCTATAATGATAGAAGTGTGTGCCCTTGATAGAAATGCCCTTGTAATTCCTAGGRATGAACCTGCTTATCCAATAGACTTAAGGCTAAAGGTTTTTTTTTGTTTGTTTGTTTGTTTGTTGTTTTTTTTAGTGAAAGTTTTGTTGCATTTCTGTTACTTCCTTTTCCTATCAGTTAATTTGAATTAAGTAACTCTAATGTACATTTATTTGTTCTTTTCATGACCACATGGCATGAGTTTATTGGGTAAATTCCCTGCTGCATGTCTTGATAGGAACTAAAAAGATGATGTCTCTGTTGCCCTCTTGATGTTCTATGTCTCCCTTGCTGTGAGTGTCCATATGTGGTCTGGACTATTGGTTGCCATGACAGACTGAATTGAATAAGGAAAAGTGGGGTATGATGCCTGTGGCGATAGAACAGTGACTGTGAGACATTCAGTCTCTGGAAGGCACTGCCACGGAGGTTGTCTGTCACAGCTGGTCACCGTGGTGTGTGTGTGTGCACTGTGACCTAGAACCAGTAATGAGGCCACAGTGTGTTTAGTAAATGGGTTTGAGGGCTTTGATCTTAGCTGTTCTTTGGYCTCTCCTTCCATATTTAGTGTTGCAGTCTTTCTAGTAATCCTATGAGCTACTTGCTATATGTTACCTATTTAATACAATGAGGTGTGCAACATTTTGTGTTTTGAAACAGACTGTTTTCTTTGCTTTTGTACATCAGCAGCAGTTTAAATTGTATTCTGATGATAGTTCTGATATCCCCAGAGGTCGCTCATGACTGCAGTTCTCTGGAGCCTTGACCAGAAAAGTCACCCTTTTCATAGTCTAGAACAATGGTTCTCAACCTGTGGGTCATAACCTATTTAGGGGTCAGATATGAGATACTTACATTGCAATTCATAACAGGAACATTACATTACATTTATTAAGTAGCAACAAAATAATAGCATGGTTGGGGTCACCACAACATAAGGAGCTGTATTAATGGGTCACAGCATCAGGAAGGTTGAGAACACTGATCTAGAGGGTGAAGGCTTTAGCTGAGCTGCTTGAGGTATCTCAGGGATGAATGGTGGTTCTCAGGATATTTGGTACTGCCAGATAAAAGCCATTCTGTTTCATTTATTATCTTACTGCCAAAGCAAGTCATATGCCTAAGCCCAGCTAGGTATGGAAAAATAAGTAACCCTTGATAAAAGGAAACAAAAAAGAAATCCCCTGGAATGGGAGGACTGTCAGAGCTTTTTGTACATCATCCATCCAGTGTGTTTCCAATATTTTGTTCTTTGTAAGTCAGTTACCCCCAGTCCTTTTACTGATAGTTAACATTCTTGCCTCTGGAGCCATGTGATTTTGTCTTAGGAAATTATTTCACATGAATTATAATCAAATTTTTAAAAATCCCCAGGTGTAATGGTATATACCTTTAACCCCAGCACTTGAGAGGCAGATCTCTGAGTTCCAGGACAGCCAGGAATAAAGAGCCTGTCATGATGATGGYGACAGATGATGTCTTAATAATAACAATAATAGTAAAATAAAATTTAAAAATTTTTGTGCTTTAAAAGCATGATATCTGCCAATATCTATATATATTGATGGTATATAAAATTTCAGATTATATTAGTGTACATAAATGAAGATAAAGTTACACAAAGAATATTTCAAAAAGTCAGCAATAAATGTATGTTGGTCTGTGAGATTTGGAGAAATTTCTTCCTGTAGGCTTTTCTGCTCTCTCCCCAACAAATTTTCTAATAGTAAATCTTAATAGGGGAAAAATATCAAGTTATAAAACATCATGTGAAGAAGAAAAAGAGTGGCCACACCCTAGGAGTTCATTTTCCACAATTCTGGAAAAAAATGGCTATGTAGTTTCAGCTTTGTAATATTTTATCCATCTTAAAACACAAGAATTTTACCTCACTGGTATTGTCACATCTCACCAGGAATCATAGTATATGTGGTTATATAGCTTACACTGTCTGGAACTGTCTTGGCTCATGCCTGATGTAATTTTCAACCATGTTGACTTCATGCTCAAGAATTAAGGTCCTCCGGTATGAGAGACAGATTGGACTGAACAGGAGTCATAAGAGGTATAAAAAAGGCCGAGCTCTGATTCTCCTTGAGGCTCACACATTTATAACCAAGAGCTTCTCTCCTATAAACTAAAATATCCACAGTATAGGACTTATGTCACAGACTTGGATATCTGAGTTTTAAGAGRTAGTACAGAAGAGTGCTGTATAGTTAGCGAGGCTATGGCCATGGTGGTAGGCTACTGAAAGCCCTTGTACTGTTATTCTGTAACCAGTCTGTGGCCATGATAGTGGGTTACTGAACACCTTTGTACTGTTTCTTGTGTAAAAATAGAGTGGATTCACTGAATCGCAGTGTCCTTGACAGCTGTGTGGTTGTGGATTCTTATGTGAACCTTTTGGGGAATAACATCAGCAATTTGGGACTGGAAGAAGCAAGCAAAGTGTTCTTCCTTGACCTTGCTTTATCTGACAGGAAGATGACATTGGTGTCACCATTTGGTTGGGAATCCATCAGTTCCTGAGATGCAGCCTGAAGTTACTTTGGCTTCTATACTGTTTCTCGGTCTATTGCCATTAATGTTTTTATGGGAAAAGTCCTATATTGATTTTAAAATGCAGTCATTGATAAATGGATAACACACTCCTATATTACCCCGACCAAGGAAGAAGAAATGGTGGTGGTGTAGTAATGGAGTCAAGGTAGAAAATACAGTTAATTTATTAGAAATTTGCTCATAAAACTGAGAAAACTGAAYCTCCAAGCTGAATTGCTTTCTTGAACTGTATGAATGAATTATAATCTGAGTTACTCTTCTTTGCTTGTTTAGGAAATGTAGGCTCTTCCCCCAGATCTTCTGATTTAGTCAAATTAGCCCAAGAATGCTGTTACCATAGCAACAGGGGCATCGCAGCTCATGGAGTGAGAGTGCTAACCAATATAACTGTGTCTTGTCAAGAAAAAGGTAAGTCCTTCAGGGCGGGTCTGTGTGCTGCTCTGCAGCTTGAGCAGCTCTGGGTGGGGTCGTCCAGTCACTAGCTTGTTGCACTTACATTCAGTCACCAGCTTGTGTGCACTGTTCTGCATTTGCATCCATCTGCAATGTTCTGATGCAGTCTCAGGTCTGTCGAATTTATGTGGAGCCCTTAGGACTGCGATTGTGGAATTGACATGTCTTGTAGGGCATTACCTGTTTTCTTTCCTCTGTTCACTGTGGTGTGTGTGGTGCTGGACACAGGGACAGCCTACATAAGATTCAGCTGTACAACGACTGGAAAATTACTCGAGTTTTCTAGGTACTTACATAGCAAGTGCCTTCCTTTAGTGGCAGTTGAGCTGGCAGGAACATGGTTGGATTTTCACAGAACCTACGTCTAGGTACCTGCAGCATTGAGATGACTTACACAAACAAGGAGGATGTATTTCAATATCTTCCTGACAACTGTTAAGTGTAAGACTGGAAATGTTTCATGCCTCCACTCAAGAATGGGAAGTACACTTTGTACAGTACCTGCCTCGGTGATTATGTTGGCCTTTATGGGGGCCACATGCTCAGTCCTCCTACCCATAGCACAGCTGTGTTTCTTGTCCTGGTATTTCTTCATACTGTTTGCCAAGGCCCTAGAGTAATTTGGGAAACATTCTCAAAGTGGACATTTGAATGATTTGACTGTTTGAGTAAAAAGCATTTCTTGGATGTAATATAAGAAACTGCTGTGTGTCTTAGTGACCTAAGTTACCTGTAACAATCACAGCCTCAGGGAACCACAGGTATTTGGCAGTACAGTGCTACAGCTGCAGGACATACCCAGAGCTTTCTTCTTAGGGCCAGTGATTTGCAAAAGAGGCTGACTTTCATGAAACTCTGGAGGTATTGGACCAACTGAAAATGCACTGCATGGTTTATGTCTGATGGGGCACAGCTGCGCTGGTAGTGATATTTCAGTTTCTCTTTATAGTTTCATGACCTTACTTGTTGATTTAATATGAATATTTTATATCTTCAATAATGTGGCAGCATTAAGGAAGATATCTGAAGATAGCCTTTATATTTCAGAAACAATTTGCATGTGCTTTTATAAGATTATTTTTAAAWTTTTTCATGCAAGGTAGTCATGTTTTGATCATTCTTTCCCCTTTCCAGGAAACTTAGATTTATATGTTTGTTTCCTGTATTAGACATGATATGTCTTTCTGGCTGTGCCTTTATGTGCTGTCTGTCTCCTGACCACCCAGCCTAATGTTTTTTTCCAGATCTCTTGTCACTGGAGCAAGATGCTGTCTTTGGCCTGGAATCCCTTCTGGTGCTTTGTAGTCAAGATGACAGTCCAGGTGCTCAGTCCACTGTGAAGGTGAAGATGACATCATTTAATACACTGCCTCTTTCCATAGCCTAAATTGTGGAGTAATCTACTCTGCCATAGCTCCTCAGTTATACCATTGTAAGGCAAAAGCAGCCTTGCACGAAATGTGGCGGTTGGAGGGGAGGGCATGACTTCACTAGATTTCCAGTGCCAGGTATGGTTTCTCTCTTGTTGAGAACGTTTCATGTCCAAGTCAAGAGCTGTTGGTTACTGAAAGGGTGTGTGTGCCACTACTGTACCTCTAGGTTTATTGTACCATATTGTCCATAGGTGTCATAGCTAAGTAGGACTCTTGATTGCTTCTGTCCTTTGGAAGCTTGCCTGGTACCTTGTGGTACTGTGAAAGCTAGTCCTCAGGAGGAAGCTCTCAGGTCAGTTCCAGGACAGGAGCCTCTGTGCCCTGTTTCTGAAGATGCCAACAATTACAGATTTTAATAAAGATTTAAATAATACAGATTTAAATAAGATGTTGGACTTAGTATAGTGGGCTGTACATAGAGAATCAGGAAGGTTCCAGTGTTAGAGGCTCCTCCGTGTGTAGTAGGATGTTGCCATTTCAGTAAGGAACTGTAAATCCTTTGCTGTAAAAATAGGTGCAGTACTAATGTGAGCACAGAGCTGAGTCTGATTGCTTTGGGTTAGACCTTGGAAATGAGTTTCAGTAATTAGGAGGGATTATTTGAGCCTAAGCAAGCATTATTTACAAACAACATAACTGTGCCTTTCATGTTGAAAGGATTGTATCTGACGGACTAGTGAGAGGGGAAAGATGGAGGATGGAGGCTAACAGATGTGCTAAAGAAYGTGGACTTGATTTTATAGGGAGTGCGGAGACGTTAGAATTTTAGGAGTAGAGACAGTCTTGCCTTTGTTGTAGTTCCCTGTTTGTGTAGTGTGTGCCCAACTGTTGAAAATGTGTGTATATATATTTCTTGAAATGTGTTCCCTTCTTATACTTACCAGAAAATAAAGGCTTGGAGGGAGAGACTTGTTGAAAGCCACCTAGCTAATGTGGGCGAATGGTTGAGCTTGTGTTCATTGCTTGTGCCTCTTATTACACTGATAGCTTGTGTGATTATAGTATGAAGGAAAGACGGATGGGCCCATCTTTTCCTGAGAGTAGAACTAGTGGGACATTTATGTTGTAGAAGAATGGGAGGGAGAATTTTAGAAACATAAAAAAATCAGCTGTGGCAAGTGAGAGGCTTCCATGTTTTTAGTTTCGTTAGCTAAGATAACTCATAGGTCATAAACTAGGCCTAACAGAAAATCCACAGCTGTCAGGTCTTCGATTTCAGTTTAGCAATAAATAAGAGAAAATTAGAAGCGCCTCTCCATACTGGTGCTCACCAAGTCATCAGTTACCAAACATGCATGCTATCAGAGCAGTGATCTTAGAAATATTCTGGGGTCCATCATCATCCTGCGTTCTACTGTGGGTAGTTTCTGAGCACTCTGCAGAAGCCGGTCCTGGGCCGTGCAGCAACTTTGCCTCCTTCGGGTCAGCCTCATGACTTTCATCTGCCTATTGAAAATCTGGTCATATTTTAAGTATAGCGCACTTCACACTCCTTCCTGCTGTGGGATTCAGAACCTGGTGTTGCTTATGGNTTTTTCATGCAAGGTAGTCATGTTTTGATCATTCTTTCCCCTTTCCAGGAAACTTAGATTTATATGTTTGTTTCCTGTATTAGACATGATATGTCTTTCTGGCTGTGCCTTTATGTGCTGTCTGTCTCCTGACCACCCAGCCTAATGTTTTTTTCCAGATCTCTTGTCACTGGAGCAAGATGCTGTCTTTGGCCTGGAATCCCTTCTGGTGCTTTGTAGTCAAGATGACAGTCCAGGTGCTCAGTCCACTGTGAAGGTGAAGATGACATCATTTAATACACTGCCTCTTTCCATAGCCTAAATTGTGGAGTAATCTACTCTGCCATAGCTCCTCAGTTATACCATTGTAAGGCAAAAGCAGCCTTGCACGAAATGTGGCGGTTGGAGGGGAGGGCATGACTTCACTAGATTTCCAGTGCCAGGTATGGTTTCTCTCTTGTTGAGAACGTTTCATGTCCAAGTCAAGAGCTGTTGGTTACTGAAAGGGTGTGTGTGCCACTACTGTACCTCTAGGTTTATTGTACCATATTGTCCATAGGTGTCATAGCTAAGTAGGACTCTTGATTGCTTCTGTCCTTTGGAAGCTTGCCTGGTACCTTGTGGTACTGTGAAAGCTAGTCCTCAGGAGGAAGCTCTCAGGTCAGTTCCAGGACAG
The DNA here is from genome assembly GCA_002335545.1 of Apodemus speciosus. Lineage (NCBI taxonomy): Eukaryota > Metazoa > Chordata > Mammalia > Rodentia > Muridae > Apodemus > Apodemus speciosus. The sequence continues at coordinate 106,503 of BDUI01000943.1, forward strand.
GAGCCTCTGTGCCCTGTTTCTGAAGATGCCAACAATTACAGATTTTAATAAAGATTTAAATAATACAGATTTAAATAAGATGTTGGACTTAGTATAGTGGGCTGTACATAGAGAATCAGGAAGGTTCCAGTGTTAGAGGCTCCTCCGTGTGTAGTAGGATGTTGCCATTTCAGTAAGGAACTGTAAATCCTTTGCTGTAAAAATAGGTGCAGTACTAATGTGAGCACAGAGCTGAGTCTGATTGCTTTGGGTTAGACCTTGGAAATGAGTTTCAGTAATTAGGAGGGATTATTTGAGCCTAAGCAAGCATTATTTACAAACAACATAACTGTGCCTTTCATGTTGAAAGGATTGTATCTGACGGACTAGTGAGAGGGGAAAGATGGAGGATGGAGGCTAACAGATGTGCTAAAGAAYGTGGACTTGATTTTATAGGGAGTGCGGAGACGTTAGAATTTTAGGAGTAGAGACAGTCTTGCCTTTGTTGTAGTTCCCTGTTTGTGTAGTGTGTGCCCAACTGTTGAAAATGTGTGTATATATATTTCTTGAAATGTGTTCCCTTCTTATACTTACCAGAAAATAAAGGCTTGGAGGGAGAGACTTGTTGAAAGCCACCTAGCTAATGTGGGCGAATGGTTGAGCTTGTGTTCATTGCTTGTGCCTCTTATTACACTGATAGCTTGTGTGATTATAGTATGAAGGAAAGACGGATGGGCCCATCTTTTCCTGAGAGTAGAACTAGTGGGACATTTATGTTGTAGAAGAATGGGAGGGAGAATTTTAGAAACATAAAAAAATCAGCTGTGGCAAGTGAGAGGCTTCCATGTTTTTAGTTTCGTTAGCTAAGATAACTCATAGGTCATAAACTAGGCCTAACAGAAAATCCACAGCTGTCAGGTCTTCGATTTCAGTTTAGCAATAAATAAGAGAAAATTAGAAGCGCCTCTCCATACTGGTGCTCACCAAGTCATCAGTTACCAAACATGCATGCTATCAGAGCAGTGATCTTAGAAATATTCTGGGGTCCATCATCATCCTGCGTTCTACTGTGGGTAGTTTCTGAGCACTCTGCAGAAGCCGGTCCTGGGCCGTGCAGCAACTTTGCCTCCTTCGGGTCAGCCTCATGACTTTCATCTGCCTATTGAAAATCTGGTCATATTTTAAGTATAGCGCACTTCACACTCCTTCCTGCTGTGGGATTCAGAACCTGGTGTTGCTTATGGRAAAAAACTGAGCCTGCAGAGAGTGTGCCCTGGGGTCCCGGTAACTTGTACAAGGCGTCAGTTTCATAGGTGACTTTAAAGTGTGACAGTGCACTCTCCCTCTTGCCCCTTTGCAGTACTAGGGTCTAAAGCTAGAGCCTCAGTGCAGGCTCCGCAGCCCTCCACTACGGGCGTAACCCGGCTGTTCTCTCTGTGCAGAGTGCTCTCAGCTGTATGGTGAAGCTGGCCAAGGGCCGGCCCCATTTGAGCAGGTCAGTGGTCGACACTCTGCTAACCCAGCTGCACAGCTCTCAGGATGCTGCCCGGATCCTCATGTGCCACTGCCTGGCAGCCATTGCGATGCAGCTCCCGGTGCTGGGTGACGGAATGCTTGGTGACCTCGTGGAGCTCTACAAGGTGATTGGGCGATCGGCTACAGACAAGCAACAGGAACTTCTGGTAAGGAACTGCTTTTTCAGCCCGCTGGAAATGACTAGAAACTGGTCTGTTGGCAGATTCCTAAGAATGTCAGTACTACTGTTAGACTTTAGTTGAAAAGCAACAGGTTAATGTAATTCTGCAGGCCTGGGGATATAGTGCAATGTACAGTGTCTGCCCAGCATGTAGAAGACCCTCGCTTTCATCACAGTATCACAGAAAATATTTAAAAATAAGAAAGTACCAGTAACTTTTGTTGTTTTCTTTTAAGAGAGAGTCTGACTGTGTAGCGCAGGTATGCCTTGAACTCACAAGTGCTGGCTGGGATTACAGTCATGAGTCTTTGTACTTGGCTACCAGGAGCTTTTTCTATAAGTTAAACCTCTCCAGTTCAGAATTTAAGCACCTGGGCTGCCCAGAAGCCCAAAACTTGTTAGCAGCATTGAGTGAGCAAAGTTTGTGCTAAAATTTCCAGTATCTGAAACACATTTGTTCACAAGCATTTCAAATAGAGACACTGAGCCTGTTCCTTCATTTGGTTTAGAAGCCATGTCACGTTTAGGTTTAAAACAACTTTGTTAGCTGGGCGTGATTGGAAGGTGGAGCACTGGAGCGTTAGGAGTTGAAGGCTGAGCTTGTAGAGTAATGAAAGCAGCAGGTGGGTGCAGAAGAGCAGAAGGAAGTGACTTCCTCACAGACGGTCACCAGAGAACTCATGGCAGTGACCATACACTGATCACAGCAGGGATCAGTGATGCAGAGAACCGTTAGTCAAGTTTGTTTTTTTTCCCTTTTGAAAATATATTTTTCCTCACATAATATATTCTGTTTGTTTCCCTCCCTCTGTTCTTCCCAGTTCCTCACTCACTCCCCCACCACCAAATCTGGACCTACCCCTTTCTGTCTCATTAGAAAATGAACAGGCTTCTAAGGGATAACAACATAATAGAAGATAAAACGAAAACTAACACCTTGGAGTTGGACAAGACGAACAGAAAAAAAGAGCTCAAGAGAGGAAGGCACAACAGTCAGTGTAGTAGAACCCACTCAAGCTTATCCCCGACTAGCTTACCCATAACTGAGCCTCAGACTATGGTTATTTTATTTGGCTTTGACAGTTACTGGGGGGTCACCCCTAACCTACTCTTCTAACTGCTGGCCTGGCTACCTCCTCAGCAGTGTGCCCCAGATACTTCCTGTTTCTCCTGGCCACGTGCTCATGGTCCGTCTCCCCCATGACAGCTTCTCTCTTTTTCCTCTTCTTCCTTCTTCCCCTGGTCTCTCCTCCAGTCTAGTCACTCCAAACTTACCTACTTCTAAGCTCTCCAGTAATCAGTCATAGCCAGTTTTATTTAACCAAGTTTTAGATCAAGTAACAAGTTTTACACAACAAAAGCTTGTGAAAAAGAAGTCACTTGTAGTCCTAGACCTTCTGTATAGAATTTAGCATTATGATACATAGCAACAGACCAAACCAAACTAATCAGAGACCCACTCCCTTTCACACTTAAGAGTCTGATGAAAATGCCGAACTAGAAGCCGTGATATACACACAAAGGACCTGGTGCAGAGCCGTGCACACCCTGTGCGTGCCGCCTCAGACCCTGAGTTCATGTGTGCTTTGACTGTGCTGGTCTAAAAGACCTTGTTTCCTTGCGGTCCTCCATCCCTCTGGCTCTTGTATTCTTTCTGCCTCCTGTTCTGAGTGTTCTCTGAGACATAAAGGAGGGGTTTGAGAGAGACACTCCACTTAGAGTTGCTCTCTATTTAGTGTCTTAGCCAAGTTTGTTTTCTATTGAAGTGGCATTTGAACTGACGATCTCTAGCTTTTTTTATTAGCACAACTAAAGGCAATTTTAAAAATAAAACATGAGTTTGTTTGTTTTTAATCTAAGAAGGAATACAGTAAAATGTTTGCATCTGATTTTGCGGAAGGAAACAGTGCTAGGCCAGGCATTGTGGGGCACGCCTTCAATCCAGCACTAGGGATGCAGAGCAAAGGCACCCTGGTCAACACAGTGAGTTCATGATGTCCTTACTGGGGCGATGAAACGAGAGCCAGCTGGGGAGGAAAGGGTTGACTTGGCTTACACTTCCACACTGCTGTTCATCATTGAGGAAATCGGGGTGGAGACTCAAGCAGGGCAGGGACCTGGAGGCAGGAGCTGGTGCAGAGACCATGGAGGGTGCTGCTTACTGGCTTGCTCCCGTGGCTTGCTCAGCCTGCTTTCTTATAGAACCCAGGACCACAATCTCAGGGATGGCTCCACCACAATGGGCTGGGCCCTCCCTCATTAATCACTCATTAAGAAAATACCCTATAGATATGCCTACAACCTGCTCTTACAGGCATTTTCTCAATTGTGGTTCCCTCCTCTCAAATGACTTTGGCCTAACACAACTATCCAGCACACATGGTAACTTAAATCCAGCCAAATTGACAGTGAAGATTAACCATCACACTCCCTTGTTAACTCCAGCTCCTTCTCCTCCTCTTCCTCATCCTTCCCCTCCTCCTCCCAGGGGAAACAACCATCTTTTCTCTGTGCGCTGAACTTGGATAACTCAGTATGTACCCTGAGCATGTGCATTTCTTTCATATTTTAGCTTTGTGGAAATGTTATGTTGCAAGTCAGCTTTCGTGGTTTGCTGTTCTTGCTAGTCATTTATATTATATTGATCTCTGGATTTATTTCACTGATGTATTTCACTGGGCGACTATATCATAATTYATTTTTCCTTAATTGTGAGCATTTTTTCTAGTTACTTTATAAGTAATGCCCTGAGTAAAAGGGAATGCATTGCTTAATGACTTAAACCTGATAAATGAAATATCAACAGAAAGTCCACCTTGTTCCRTTTATCATACTTATTTAGTTATTTTGTGTAGGTGTGCATAAGCACGTGAGGGTCTGAGGACAACTATCCTTCCAACGTGTAGGGCTCAGGTATTGAACTGAGGTCGTAGGCTTGGCAGCAGCCATGTTTCTCTAATGAACCATCTCAGTGGCCCTAAATTCTCTTTTGTTTTGGTCATCTTTAATTTTTATCTTTGTCTTTGAATAAAATTGCATGTCTTTTTTTATCTGTTGTCTGTTAGGTAAGTTTGGCTACTGTGATTTTTGTGGCCAGCCAGAAAGCGTTGTCCGCAGACGTGAAGGCAGTGATCAAGCAGCAGCTGGAGAGYGTCTCCAGCGGCTGGACCGTGTACCGGATTGCCAGGCAGGCTTCCAGAATGGTATGGCTTCCCTTTCAAGTGAAAGTGCTTGGTGGGATGTTAGAACATACGCCTTAAATGAACTCACAGTACATATAGACGTTGTCTTAGTCAGTGTTCTGTTGCTGTGAAGAGACATCATGGCCAAGGCAGCTCTTGTAAAAGAAGAGCATTTAATTGGGGCTGGCTTACAGTTTCAGAGGGTTAGTCCATTATCATCATGATGGGAGGTGTGGCTGTAGACAAGAAGTACTAGAGAAGTAGCTGAGAGTTTTATATCCTGATCCACAGGCATCG
>BDUI01000943.1:143395-155291 GCA_002335545.1 Apodemus speciosus
GGGAGGCAGAGGCGGGCAGATTTCTGAGTTCGAGGCCAGCCTGGTCTACAGAGTGAGTTCCAGGACAGCCAGGGCTACACAGAGAAACCCTGTCTCGGAAAAAAAAAAAAATCAGAAAAATCCATGCCCCACAGWGGCAGCCCTTTAAAAACACATCCAGGGCAAAATAAGGCCATTGGCTCATGTTCAGGCCTGGAAGATGTGCTAGTCCCACAGTTGGGGAACAGCATCCTGTGAACAAGACCCAGACAGATCATTCAGCTTTTCAACTGCAAAGATCACATCCTCTTCCCCCGCTATTGGAGGCACAGCATGCCTCTGAACACTCAGCCTGGGCCCAGCTAGGTGCACAGAATGAGTCCCAAAAATAAGTTAGTAAGTAGGAGGATGGAGAGACTTCTCCTCAAGCTCAAGATGGTGGGATGGATCCAAGAGGCTGGGATCAATTCAATTCAATCTAAATCAAAGGCCCTTGAGGTCAGTTCCCTAGAAAACACTCATAGAAATATGAGTATGGGGAGTGTTAGAAATGCTCTTGGGGTGCATACAAAGGAGCAGAGGGGCAGGGGGAGGGATTGAGCTTCGGGCAGAGCCAACAGGGTCTCAGGTGAGTCTCAGAGAACAACTCTTTAGAAGTGTCTCACCTGAGACCAGGTGCTGGAGTCCTGATAAATCCTCATCAGGTAGAAACTAGACACACTTTACCTCCTGGGGATGACTTAAAGGTATTTCACCCATGGCTGTGAGCAGTCAATATCTCCAAACATGTGTAGGAACGAACGATTCAGTGTTGAAGAAGGGGGCATGTCAGTACACCGTGGCACCAGACATCCACAGGAAGATGAACGAGTCTCCTTATGGAATACATAGAATGGGCCCCAAGACAAGACTATGAGCTTGCTAATGTCACAGATCCCCACATGTCTACCAGAGGGTTCTGTAGCCTCAGCATGGTTGGAAGTTGGTCTGGGATTTGACAGAGCTGTCACTATGGGTAAGGAGAAACCCAAGTTAGATTCTGGGTACCCCAGCCTATCCTCAGAAACACATAGAAGACAGAAGACAGATTCTGGGGTCCTGGTTCAGGGATTTACTACTTGAGGGTCTGAGGCAAAACCCTGAAAATCTGCTCTGGTACATGGATTTAAGTTATTCCATATGTGAGCAGTCCCCAGCCTATGACATCTAGTGACCAAGATGGTAGATTGCTCTGTAGACTGTCCAACAGTCTAATCAAGGAGTATTGCGACCAGGAATGCAGTACTCAAATGTAACCACAGAACTTAGGAGACTAAGGCAGGAAGATCCTGAGTTTGATGTTTACTCTTAAGTTACTATTATTCAAACTTTTTATCAATAACTGGACAACATTAAAAAAATTATGTATTAACATTTATATATAATTTTATATAATTATATGTATAACAATTTTTATATAATTATTATATATAATAAATACATCCCTTGAAAGTAATTCCCACAGTGAAAGGAGTGCTGCTACCTGGGATATTCAATGCTTTCCAGAGATAATTTCAGCATCCTTGGTGCTGTAGAAGGGGTCTCACTATGTAGCCCAGGCTGGCCTCAATCTTGAAATCCACCTACAAATTCCACAGAGTTCTACCATTATAAGAATGCACCATTATGCCTGGCTAGCTTGATATTTATTGACAATGAAAGTTATTTATTGTTTTTAAATTAATTTTTTGAAAATTATTCTATGTGTATGGTTATTTTGCCYTCATGTATGTCTGAGTACCATATGCATTCAGTACCTACAGATGCCAGAAGAGAGCTCTGAATCTCCTGGAACTGGAATCCCAGAGGCTTGTGAGCTGCCACATGTGTGCTGGGAACTGAACCTGGGGACTTCCGTAAGAGCAACCAATGCGCTTAACTGCTGAGCCATCTTTCCAGCCTATTTATTGTTTCCTAAAAGAGAAATCAGCAGAGAGTCACTGGGGTACTGTGGTTTAGAACACAGACTCTAGATTAAYCTCCCAAGTTAAAATCCTAGCCCCTTACTTACTACACAACCGAGAAAAATTATTCACTTCCCTACATCTCAGTTTACTCCTCTGTAAACTGAGTGTGCTGGTACACAGTCAAGGTCAAGTGTAAGAGTTACTCAAGTTAAAACATACTTTCAAAGTTATGACCATGCCAAACACATACTAAGCCCTGTATACATTCTGTGGKTTGATTTATGATTGCTGTGAAAACTCCCTTCAAACTTAACAGCCTAAAGTGTGATGCTCTCTTGGTCCTTGTATTGTTCTACATCACTTTCCAAAGGGTCCTCATGTGCAAGGGTGATGCTTGTGTCTGGTCATCATGTGTACACTCAGCTGAGTGCCCATCTAACTGAGTCCTCCGTGTGGAACCCCTGTGTAGCTGCAGGCTTCCTCCTGTGGTGATTGGATTTCACTGAGAGTCTCCTAAGACTATATATGTTTCATACTCACAAGTTACCCTGGGCCATTCCATTATCTTCTATTGAGCCAAACGAGCTTCAGACCCAGCCCAGATAAAATTGGGGTAGAAGTAGGCCTTACCTCCTATTGACAGAGGTGGTAGAGCCTATCTACCTGTCTATCTGCAATCTATAACAACTTAATATTACTTTTGTAAAAGTGTTCATTGGTGTGGGTCTACATGAAGAAAATGTTTGATAAGATCTATACCATTAACTGAATAATTAGTGCATCTATAATGAGTAGCTTTTCCTTCCTTTCTTTGTTTGCCTTTTGTTTTGTTTGCTTGTTTATTTTGTAGGTGAAGTACCCTGAGTGGCCCTGGATGTCACAGAACTCACTACATCAATAAGACTGGTCTTGAACTTGTAATGATCTTCCTGTCTCTGCCTCCCAAGAGTTCATGCTCAGCCTAGTAATTCTCTTATTTTTAAAGATTACATGAAGATTTAAAAGTTAATGAGTCAATATTGTGATGGCTCTATCAAAAAATAAAAGAAAGGAAGGAAGGAAGAACTGAACTTGACCAAATTACATACATTAACATAGTTGTGTGTCTGAAGAGATGGCTTAGTGGTCAAGAGAACTTCTTCTTCTTCTTCTTCTTCTTCTTCTTCTTCTTCTTCTTCTTCTTCTTCTTCTTCTTCTTCTTCTTCTTCTTCTTCTTCTTCTTTTTGNTTCTTCTTCTTCTTTTTGGTTTTTTGAGACAGGGTTTCTCTGTATAGTCCTGGCTGTCCTGGAACTCACTCTGTAGACCAGGCTGGCCTCGAACTCAGAAATCCGCCTGCATCTGCTTCCCAAGTGCTGGGATTAAAGGCGTGTGCCACCACTGCCCAGCTCAAGACCACTTCTTACAGAAGACCCAGGTTTGGTTCCCAGTACAGCCACATGTAACTCTGGCTCTGGGGGGCTCTGATGCCCAATTCTGGGCTCCAGGGGCTCCTGTATGCATGTGGTGCACATAAACTGATGCAGGTACACACACACACATGCATGCAAGTGCATATACATGTAAATATAATAAAGAAATGAACCTAAGGAAAAAAGATGCTGTCGTCTAGGTCAAGAAGAAAAAAGGAAAAGAGCAATGCCAGCCCTGCAGCCATGAGCTCACCACGTGCTCACTTCAGACCACACCACAGGCCATGCTGGATCCTGAATGCTGAGAAGCACAAAGACTGACTGCTGGGGAAAATATTAAAAACTGGCACGTTCTGGCAGCCTGGCCAGCCATGCACTGGAGATTCGTGGAGATTCACTGGCCCGGAGCTCCCAAAATGTCTCCAGGTTCCCAGTGGTGGGTAACTACCATGCCAACCCCATGCTTCAAATCTCCCATGGTCTTTGTGGTGCACCACAGCCTTTGTGGTGCACATCAGGCAAACCCACACTTTGCTACCATACCTTTCTCTCTTTAAACCACACAAGCCGTCGCGTGAAGGAAAACACAACACAAACTTAGTTCAGAAACAATGGTAACTCAATCTTTGGGCATAACAACTAAAACCTAATTTTGTAAGCCTTATTAAAATCTGATCCCTCTAGTGGTGAATCTTTTGGATATGTCATGATTCTGGGAAGCTATAGCAGCTACATCTTACCCTCTGCTCTCTAGGTTCCAAAGGGAAGTAACTCTCTCCTGCTTCCTCTCTCCTTCTGTCCAACCTGGAAGTCCCACCTACTCACCCAGTGATTGGCTTCTTTATCCACTAGGGGATAGGTTCACAAGGACAGCACCAGCCCATCCGCAGCAGCTGACAGGATGCATCAAGGCACGAGTCGGGCTAAAAGGTCTGCAAACTGTTTCCCATGGAGAAGGTTCCAGGACAACTGAGGCAAAGGTTTGATACAACACCTATGCTCTTTGCTCCATCTCAAGAAGGAGTGCCATGGGACAGAGGCCTAGCTTCTGGTCCTGATGATGCAGTGACATGGCAGGGAAGTGACTGCGATTCTTCAATCAAAGAAATTATAAGCTATAATCTAAACTATAAATCAAATCATTCTTCCTTGAGAGGCCACAGCTTGAAGGTTACCTGGAGATCCATGTCTTAGAGATCTGGAAGAGCAGGACCCCACCCTGAGGAGCTCACTGACCTAGATGACATACCAAGTTCCTTCCAAAGCCTTGAGTATATCAAGTAGGCTTATGTGGGTGTAAAAATCAAACACATGGTCATGTGCTCGAAGAGCCTTTGCCTTCATCTGGCTAGAGGCAATGACCTGACATAAATAAGTTCTTCATATGCCTTCAAGATTGTATATGTGGCTCTTGCCCTTCCTGTGAAGAATTAATGAGTTACAAATATCCTCAGGTGAACTCTAGATACCCAATGATATCCTGGGTGTTCACAGCCTTACAGTTTGACAGCACAGATATATATCTTCACCATATGGATGTGTCCTAGTTAATGTTGCCAACTTGCCATAGTCTACAGTCATCTGACAGGAGAGTGTTGGTTGAGGAATTGCTAAAATCAGACTGGCCTGTGGACATGTGGGTGTAGGGGGATTATATTAATTATTAATTTATGCAGGAGGGCCCAGCCCACTATGGGCAGCGCCATCCATAAGCAGGTGGTCTTAAGCTGAATCAGAAAGCCAGTTGAGCATGGGCCTGTGACCAAGCCAGAGAACAATCCAGCAAATAGCATTCCCTCGTGGTTCCTGACATGACATCCCTCAGTGACAGACTACCTGGAAATTTAAGCAGACAATCTCTTCCTCTTTAAGTTCCGTTTATTTGTAGTGTTTTATCATAACAACAGGAAGAAAACTAAAACAGGGCATGATAACCTTCCTAGATCTAGTTATCACCATAGATGGTTACCCGTGGGTGTGGCAAGGTCCCAAAGAGTAAATGGTAGATTCTTGCCAGCAAAGAATGGCTTAAGAAGAAAGTGGGAGTGGGAGTTTTAGATTTTAAGTGATGAGAAATGGAATCTGTTAGTAAGATATAAGAGGAAGAGGTTGCTCCTCACCTCTGTGTTACTGAGCACAGCTTGGCTGGAGGAAGAAAGCTATATGCCAGTCTTATGATGAGTTGAGCTTTCCCAAAAATAAATCATCTTGTATCTTTATTGATGACTATAATAATTGCAGCCACCTCTACACAGCAAGAACTTCCTGATATATGTATTTACCATCAGTTTAAGAACCAGCGTGGCAGTGATTTCTCTCCAGGGACCAGGGTCCAACAATAGGAGCAATTGCTCCCGCAGTCTTCTGTGCATTCTCCACTGCACTTTGCCCACAGTGACAGTTCCCAGCAGCCATCTGCTCAGCAGAACCCTACTCTCTTACCCTCAACTGGGTCAGAGGTCACATAGGAAATTGTGTTCATAGGGGAAAGGCAGGCTTTCCTTGAGGTAGAAGCTGCAACATGGAAACAGTGGGCAGGCATAGCCTGCTGTTCTGTGACAGAGGTAGGGAAAGAGGAGGAACGGAAGCAGATGCCCAGAGAGGAGCTGAGACRGGGACAGGCATCTCTTGGCTGGGACTGGGGAGCCGCCTACTTCTCTGGTTTGTGTTGTTTCTGGAATCTGACACTTTGCTATCCTCTGGCGTCAAGGAGCAGCGTAAGCCTGTACCTTCATGGATCTTTGATTTACTGAAGCCTGGGAGACGTACGGGAACCAAATTTTCACTGTTTGACCCCTGTTGAGTAAGGAGATGGGTTCTAACATGTTTGTCTGGAAAGACCAACCTCAGGGCCCTTCAGCTCCTTCCTGTCTGTCCTATGGCGGCCTTGAGGATGTTTCCCCAAAGGAGGTGTGGTGGAAGGTGTTCTTTGCCTCTTCAAGGCCCAGTGCTCTCCTGAGTGTGAGCTGGTTTTCACTAGTGGAGTTAAATCATGCATTATCTCTTCTCCACAGGAAGGAGGTGGGTGCCCCTAAAGCTGTCTTCACGGGTAGTGACATACCACAGAAGCAGTTCCTTGGAGAGCTGGGGCTCAGTCTCTGGCAGTGACCCCAGGACTGCCTTTCTCCACCCTTAGTCCCGTTTCTGCTGGGCACAGGCCCAGCAGGCAGGGAGGTCACCCTGTTGTCCCTTTCTACATCTCTTCTTGACCTTTGCCCACCAACTCTGCACCTGGCTAGCATCAGCAAGAACCTTGTATTCAAGTCTGAGAGGTTCCTCATGCTGTAATCTACTCTCATTTGCTCAAATGCCTGACTCTGTCTATCTGGGAGCCTGGAGGCCTGTGCCCTGCTTGGTTTTGCGTCTCTGGTCTCTAGTATGGTGGAGAGCTTAACTGTGTCTATAAACATCTGTGAGAACAAATAAATGATTAAACCAGCTTAAGTCTGTTCCATTTATTGCCCTTATTTCTGACATTGTGAATATGCTGGTTTTCATTGGCCGTATTTGTGGGGAAGGAGTGTATGCATGTGTGTGCATGTGTGGACACAGGTATACTCAGCTGTGGACATGCATGTGGAAACCAGAGGTTGCTGTCTTCCTCTACTGCGTCTTAGTTTCTGAAACAGAGTCTCTTACTATACCTGGAGCTCACTGTTTTGGTCAAACTGTCCATCCGGTCAGTCAGCCTGTGGGGTTCCCCTGCCCGCCCCTCGTTAGTACCAGGTTATAGATATGAGCCACCAAGCTCAGCTTTTACACCAGTGCGGCAACCAAATTCGGGTGCACAAATCTGTGCAGCAAGCGCTTTGCCCACTGGGCCATCTCTCCAGCCCTTGATATTTCTTTCTGCCTCATTAAAAGTTTAAATTGTATTTACCCTGTGTTTTGTGATGTGGGGGTTGGGTACACAGCACACGGCTTGCTGGTGGAGGTCAGAAGGCAGCTTTCCTGTTTCTCTCACTCTGTCTTTACGCGTGTCCAAGGATCTGACTCATCTGGCTTTCATGTCAAGGGTGCTTGTCTGTTGAGTCATCTCCCTGGCCACCGATGTTTCTGTGATGGTAGTCGTATCATTTTTCTTTTCTATATGAAAGACTATGAAACAAAGGACTTCCTTTTCAAATCTACTAACACCATGCTGTACATACTGGGCAACCATTCTTAGAGATGTGTGTGTGTGTGTGTGTGTGTGTGTGTGTGTGTGTGAGAGTGTGTGTGTGTGTGTGAGAGAGAGAGAGAGAGAGAGAGAGAGAGAGAGAGAGAGAGAGATTTGTTTTGTTTTGTTTTGTTTTTACAAAGCTTTCATTAGCAACCTCTTTGCACTCCTTCTCTGTTGGGGAGTTTCCACAAATGGTAATTACTATCCTGCCCTGTCCTTGCCCCTTCCCTCCTGTGGCCTATGGTCACCACCTCAACTCAAATGACCTTTAGCATAAACAATCAAGAAAAGGTTTTGCTCAAACATCAGAGAGAGGGGCAGTSGATTGGCTGTCCTGGCTGCACTCTGGGAAGTCCTCCAGGACACATTCCTGCCCTTTGTCWCTTGCTGAGAGAGCAAACAAGGCTGCTGGTAGCTCACCAGTGTGCTGGCCTGTGAGGCAACAGATGTGCTTGATGCTTTGGTGACCTCCCTGGGGGGACACACACCCCTGCCGTGGCTGTGTCTCTGAGGCCACAGGCTGCCTTTCCTTCCCACTACAAGGCAGGGAGAGGGGCAGAGTGGCTGGCTCCACCATAAGGCTGTGGAGGATACAGGGTGAGGAGAACCAGGCAGGAGAGGCTACAGAGAGAAGCTCTCTGTAGGGCTGGGCCACCTCTCACAGTACTCGGTCCTTCTCCTGAGGAACACCACCCATCGCGTTGCCAGGCAACACACACAGCAGTGCTGGCAGTGCTTCCAGGCCCCTGGGCTCTCGGGCAGCAACAGCTCTGCGGTCCTCCTGGTCCACATCACCTTCGGGTGGCAGGATGGTTCCCTGAGGGGAGTGAGTGTGTACAGAGGGGATTCACAGGGAGGGGAGCTAACAGGCAAGTGCCTGTCAATACTCGTCTTCCATTAACAAGACTGTTAAGTTGAATATGTTCTGAATTAGTAATAATCTTCTATAAACAACCTCTTTTTCACATGTCTGATTAGCTGAGGACTGTTTAATCTCTCAATTTCCCACCCATTAGGCAAGACATGAAATTGATGGAATATTATTCAGACTTCAAAAAGAAGGAAATTGGCAGGGTGTGGTGATTCACACCTCTAGTCCCAGCACTTGGGAGGGAGAGGCAGGTGGATTTCTGTGAGTTTGAGGCCAGACTGGTCTACATAGTAAATTCCAGGACAGCCAAGGCTATAAAAAGAGACTCTGTCTCAAAAGCAAGCAAGCAAGCAAGCAAGCAAACAAACAAACAAACAAAGTAAAATAAAATTGAAATTAAAAATTAAGAGCTGGAAACATGGCTCAGAGGTTAAGAGCACCAGCTGCTCTTGCAGAGAGAGGTTCAATTCCCAGCACCCACATGATAGCTCACAACTGTCCATATCTCCAGTTCCAGAGGATCTGACATCCACACACAGACATAAATACAGCGAAGCACTGACACACATAACAATAAGTTAATAAATAAATAGGAATAATTTAAAAGTGAACAGTAAGTAAAGAAGAGGAAATCCTGTCATTAGGAACAGCGTTTAAGCGAAGCACACCCGAAAACGTGAAAAGTGGAACTACAGAGACAGGTAGACGCTGGTGACCAGGAGTGGGAGGAGGGAGAGGAGGACCAAAGGACARTGACTTATTACAAGGTGAGTAAATTGTAGCTCTGAGGTATCGCATGTGATTACAGGAGATGTCAGCCATTCATGAAATTCTGGAAGGAAGCGGTCCAATGTTGTTAACGCACAGACGGAGATAAAGGGATAAAGAGCAAGAGAGATGGTAGGGAAGCGAGCTCTGAGTGAGAAGAGGATCGTGTTAAGGATCTGGCTGTGATAACGCGTCATCATGGATCACACGTGGAGAGCCTCCTGCTCCTGCCCACTGTGCCACTCTGCAGCCAGCCTCCGCAGGCCCCTGCGGCCCSACCAGCCTGCTCCCTGTGTTCCTTGCCTTGCAGACTGTGCCTTCTAAACCGCAATGCCGGATGAAACTCCCCTCCTGTAAAGCAGACATTTGAGATATATCTAATTCATATTTGTCAATCACACTTCTGGAAGGCCTTACAAAACAATTATGATGACATGCGCCAGAAATCCCAGCTCTTCAGAAGCTGAGGCAGGAGGAACAAGGATTTAAGATCAGCCTCATCTACACAATGAGTTTGAGGCCAACTTGGGCTGCACGAGAGCCTGCTGAAAAATATAAAATAAAGTAAAACAAAAGAACAATTAAAAACTACTCCTGCCTTTACATCGACTCTGCAAAATAAACACATGCTGAACACAGAAAATACTAAAATAAAAATAATTGCTCTGATCATTAAAAAATATATGAAGTTGCTTGTCTTTTTATAGATACATGACAGAAATTCTTCTGTTATATTTCTGGCTGTCTCTAACTTTCTCACAGAAAACTGAGTGTCAACCCTATTCTCAGAGCTGCAAAGTAACTGCAACACAGGTCTGAAAACCTGGGTGTGGGGGTGTGGTGGTGGTGGTGGGGGAGAGGGACAGGACCCAGTGGCCCAGGCCTGCAACCCTGGCTATCAGGGAGCTGAGGCAGAACATTCTGTAATTAGGTGACAAAGCACCTCAGGGCCTGGAAGGCTTACTTAGAGTGCGTCTATGAAACAGGAATAGACTTCTTAAGATCTGAGAATACTGATGAGACTCTGTCAGAGAAATCTGATTACTCTTATGAATATGGAAAATGACCTAGAAATGCTATTGCTGTTGAAATACCTGCAATACATGACATTGTCTCCACAGCTGGGAAACAAGAAAATTGGTGTTGTTTACTGAAAAGCTGGTGTCCTTTTTCTGTGACAAAAAGCATTTGGCAAGGAAGTCACTTGCAAATGTGTGAGGGACAATCTGCTTGACTGTTAAACTCTTAGCGCTAGAGGAAGTAGTTACCTGAAACCCACACTGTGAATGTGTGCTAGCTGCTTCTTCCAACTTTTTTTTTTTTTTTTTGCCAAGGTATTACAGAAAGAGTACAGGTTAAAACTGACTGACTGCATTGTCCATAGACAGTACATTCAGAAGGCAGGTCTCTACAGTTAGAAAAGCTTGTATACTGGAAACAAGAAGCCAACCAGAGTTGCTCAGAACATTTCCCAAAGGCTACTGAAGCTTCCCAGCCAAACTAAGAGTCAAGCATAAGGGAAAGTGAGAATAAAGTCTAAGAGTTTCCAGAAGTCTGACTTCCAGATGGAGCGACCCACTCTTACTGCTGAGCTGCTTCAGAGGTAAGCGGCATAAGAACCCTGTCTGTGAAAGGCCTGGGGAGCTGACTGGTCGTGGAGCCCGAGTGAAGACTCTTGAGGGAATTATATTGTCAGCGTAATTATGAGGCTCATCAGTTTAAGAAGTGTGTACATGTTTAAGCCTTCGAGTATCTGGGGGGCCTTCACATCTGTACTGTCAGAAAACATGGTGTGGCATTGTCACAGCTCCCTAGGGGGGCACTTGGCCCAAAGTTGACTTTATATGATGCAAGTGTCACAGACCCTCCCAGAAGGCAAAGACTCAGCCATGAAAAACAACAGCCAAGCCTCTTCCATAGCCCCACACTTACAGTCCCATGTCCACATTGGCTGGCCGCACTCGTTACGTGTCATTACTGCCYGTTCATGAAATTTACTGAAATGTCCCAGCACTCTATTGCCGGCTGGACTTTGTGGTGCACACACATCCCTGCATCTGTTCTGCCGGTGCGATGATGGGTCCCGGGGTTCTTCACTCAGGWCATCAGCCTCGCTGTGTCTCAGCTCCTCTTCCCACCCAGCGTCTGTGAACCTTTGTTTCCATTTTGCCCATGTTTGTCTCTGGATGATTTGATTTCTGCCGTCTGTAGCTGTCTCCTGATGCATGGCTGGAACTGAATTTACATCGCATTGCCAACTGAGCCAAATATCTTTTTCATATTGTTTATTGGTCACTTGAATTTTTTGTGCCTTTTAAAGTTTTTGGAGAGAGCTGTTGTTACTTTATTTCTTCGTGTTGATTTCTTCCCCTGTCTCCTCTTTTCTGGTCTTTGGGAAGAGTGCTACAAAGTAATCTGACTAGACCTATGGAGAGTTCTAGCAAAACCCCTCCTATCTGTAGTTCACATCTGGCCTATAAAAGCTGATCCCGTGGGTTAACCAGATACAATATACTGACAATGTAGTTGCGGAATAGAGAGTTTTGGGGTCAGGGTTAGGGTTAGGGTTAGGGGTTAGGGGTTAGGGGTTAGGGGTTAGGGATTAGGGGTTAGGGGTTAGGGTTAGGGTTAGGTAT
Source organism: Apodemus speciosus (assembly GCA_002335545.1). Lineage (NCBI taxonomy): Eukaryota > Metazoa > Chordata > Mammalia > Rodentia > Muridae > Apodemus > Apodemus speciosus. The sequence goes on from BDUI01000943.1 coordinate 155,168, forward strand.
CTGCAACAGGGTAAACGCCAGTCTGGCCTTATTGACTAAGACTAAATGGGGCAAGAGAATTCATTCAGCAAAGCAGATGGTATCCAAGCCAGAAGGCAGTGCTCTCAGATAAAGTCAGTATGGT